>NW_004624828.1:4140328-4177313 GCF_000247695.1 Heterocephalus glaber
GGAGGATGCAGGCTGGAGCCATCAGTGTACACAGGATGCAGGCTGGAGCCATCAGTGCATGGAGGATGCAGGCTGGAGCCATCAGTGCATGGAGGATGCAGGCTGGAGCCATCAGTGTACACAGGATGCAGGCTGGAGCCATCAGTGCAACAGACCGCCATAGATCACCACCACTAGACACTGGGAGGGGCCTGTGAAAATTTCTTCCCTATGGCCTAAGCAGAAGCCAGTGCTGCCCACACATTGATCACACTATCAAAGGAAGGAGAAGGTTCTGCCACATGAAGATTTAACTTATTTTTTTTGCTCCTTAAGTTGAAACTCAATGGCAGACAAGGAATTGAGATGCTCAGTATGGTGACGGGGGTGGACCAGGGAGAGAGAGACCGGGTAGAAGATTCTGTGAATGAACATGGCTCTGCCTCAGAACTGAAGTTGCCTTTGGGATGTCAATGGTTCTGGTATCACCGCGGCTATCCCCGAAGCCTGGGGTGAGCTGAGCAGGGGAGGAAGCCAGAAGAGGCCCGGGAAGATGCAAGGTGCAGGTGCAGGGAGATGGAGGCTCATACCTGAGAACCCTGTAGTTACTGCAGCTGGAGACGCTGTGGGGTCCCGAGCTCTCGCTCATGCCATAGGTCTCGCCGATGGGGATGTCCAAGCTCAGAAAGAACTCAGAGGTCTCATGGGACAGGGGCGCGGCCCAGCTCAAGAACCAGTGGCAGTAATTGAGGCCCAGGGACCTCTTGATTTTGCGGAACACAAGTTTCTTAGCCATGTGGTAGTTCATGGAAGTGTCAGCTCTCCTGTGAAGGACAACACCAAAGGCAGCTGCCAGCCACTGGGCAGAAGTTGGGACCTCCTCACTCACCACCCTCTCAGCTCCCCGGAGCCTCCACCTACCCCAACATCTGCCTTGTGTGGACCTTTAAACCAATCATTTTGGCCCAGGGAATATCTTCTTCTTGAAGCTTGAGAACTTGGTAACATTTCCCTTTATGGTCTCCTGCAACTTCTCCCAAATTTGGGGCACCCCAAGGAAAGTGGTTGGCCTTACCTCCTTCAGAGTGCTTATCAAGGTGCCCTGTGGGGACCCAGCCAGGTTAGTCATGGCAGTGACATTCATGGACCCTAAATGTCCATCTCTCCCCGTCCACCCACCCAAGGCAGCCAGAGAACCCTCCTTTCACTGATTGGACCAGGGAGGGGGCCCAACCCAAGGTAGCCAACCCATTGGCTGGCTGGCAGCCAGTCAGATTTTTGTATTACCTCTAGGGATTTGATGGGGTGCAGCAACTGATATTTTTGGAAGGTAATGTTGAAAATACTATCAACTTTTTAATTAAAAAAAATTTTTGGTGGTAATAGATTGAACCCAGGGCCTTCACACTGAGCTACATCCCCATCCCTTTTTTAATTTTTTGTTTGTTTTGTTTGTTTGTTTTGGGGTTTTTTGGTACCAGAGATTGAAGTCAGGTCCTTGCGCTTGCGCAGCAGGTGGCGAAACCACTGAGCTAAATCCCCAGCCCTAAATTTTTTGTTTTGACACAGGGCCTCCCTAATTTTCCAAGTAGCCCAGGCTGGGCTCAAATTTACAATCCTCCTGCTTTGACCTCCCAGAATGCTAGAATTACAGGTGTGTGCCACCACACTCAAGTACTATCAATGTTTTAAGGGTAAGCCAGCAACTTTAGTTCTGTGGATGAAGGGATTTAGCTGAATGAAAGACATGAATATACGGAGAAATGCAAACAAGTTGTTTTATAATGGAATGAAAACAACTTATATGTTAGACAATTGGAGACTGGTAAAGAAATTATCTAACCACATGTGGAATATTATGCAACTGTTAAAAGGGGGCAAGATTCTCCTCCAAATTGACTTATAAATTTAATGCAATCCTGGATGTGAAACCTAGGCAGACTCTGTCATACAAAATGACAAGCTGATCTGAATTTTTTTTGTGTGCCTCCTATTAACAGGTGACAGAACCCAGGGCCTCATACATACAAGGCAAGGACTCTACCACTGAGCTAAGCCCCGGTCCTTTCTATTTTTTAAGACAGCATCTTACTAAGTTGTCCAGGCCAGCCTTGAACTTGTGATCCCCCTGCCTCAGCCTCCTGAGTAGCTGGGATGGCAGGCATGTGCTACCACACTGGCTTAATCTTTTTTTTTTTTGGTACTGGGGATCGAACTCAGAACCTTGCACTTTCGAGGAAGGTGGTACAACCACTGAGCTAAATCCCTGGCCCTACACTGGCTTAATCTTAAGCTTTATAGAGAGATGGAGAAGCCCTAGAATAGCCAAAGCAATTGTAGCAAAGAATGAAAAAAAATGAGAGGAGTTACTACCTGTCTCCAAAACTTATTATAAAGTAGGATGGTAAACAGGTCTGGTTTTACTAGTACTGCAGGGGTTCCTGAAAAGTGAGGTTTTCCCTTTTTAAAGGTGATCAAGTCCAAGGACACAGGGGTAAGTTGAGCTAAAATCAGCATAATCAGCCAGGCGTGGTGGTACACACCTGCACTCCCAGCATGTGGGAGGCTGAGGGAGGAGGACTGCCCTGAGTTCAAGGGCAGCCTGGACAACCTAGCAACTAGGTGAGATGGGCACAGTGGCATATGCCAGTAATCCCAGCTACTCAGGAGGCTCAGGCAGGAGGATCACAAGTTTGAGGCCAATCTGGGCAACTTAGTGAGACCCTGTTTCAAAATTAAAAATAAAAGGCCTGGGGATGTAGCTCAGTGGTAGAGTAGTCCTAGGTTCCATTCCCAATACCAAAAGGAAAAGGAAAAAGAAAAAGAAAAGGTGGTATCACATATTTTAAAAAATGGAGGTGAACACCAAAGAAAAAAATCTTAAATATCTGAAAGAGCTGGGTGTGGTGGTGCACTATCATCCCAGCATTCCGGAGGCTGAGGCAGGAGGTTTGCCGGGAGTTTGAGCCTAGCCTGGGCTACATAGAGAGACTTCATCTCAAAAAAACCCCTCAAAACCCAGCAAATGCCTGTAATCCCAGCACTTGGGAGGCTGAGGCAGGAGGACCACCATGAGTTCGACACCAGCCTGGGCTACACAGAGTTCAAGCCAGCCTGAACTGCATAGTGAGACCCTGTCTCAAACAAAGCAAAACAAATAACAGAAAAACCCCATGCCTAAAACAGCATCTGTGGAATACTCGCCCCATGGGCCTCAGCGGTGGGGCCTCCCTCAGCCTCACCTTGAGCACGTCTGGCTGTGCAAAGTGCGTGAGCCCCCCAATCTTCATGGGGATCCAGGGAGCCCTACAGCCTGCACCACAGCCCCAGCTGTCCACGTGACCTGGAACACAGGGACAGCCTAGTGACCGTCCTCGCCCTCGGGCGGCACATGCAGGCTGTGTTCACATAGTGAGCACCTACCAACACCTATGTGTGCAGGTAGCGCTCTCCAACGCCAAACCTCTGGCTTTTTTTTTTGTTTATTTTCACAGTACTAGGATGGAACTCAGGACTTTCCACTGAGCTCCATCCCCAACCCTTTTGTATTTTTGGAGACGCAGTCTCGATAAATCACTAAGTTGCCCGGGATGTGCTCAGCTTTTGAGATCCTCCTGCCTCAGCCTGCCAGAGCACTGCGATGACAGGTGTGTGCCACCGTTCCCAGCTCGAAGACTTATTTCTGCATGGCACACCCGGCATGCCTGATTCTTTTACAGCTGTGATCAAATCACCCTTGCACTCCACCACCTCCTTTGAAGCCACTCCTCGACTCTCTACCCCAATGGCTAAGGACCCACACTCGCTCTGTGCTACACCCCTAAACACCACCCTGCTCCTGGGGACTGCACTAGTCAGCCCTGCAATACTGGAACAAAGTACAATTTAAAGGAGAAGAGGTTTATTTTGGCTCATGGTTTCAGGGAGTTCAGTCCTTGGTCAGCTAGCTTCAAGGCAGAAACATCATGGCAGAAGGGCCTGGTGGACCATTAAGAGAAATCCAGATTAAATCCACACTGAGATTCCATCTTACCACCGAAAGAACAGCCAACATCAAGAAATCAAATACCAACAAATGCCATTAAGGATGTGAAGAAAAAGGAACCTGTCTACACTGTTGGTAGGAATGTAAACTAGTAACAACCACTATGAAAATCAGTATGGAGATTCCTCAAAAAACTAAAACTAGAAATTTGATTTGACCTAGCTATTCTCCTTCTAGGTATCTTCCTGAAAAGAGTTGAAGATGTCATATTACGATGATCCATGCACACCCATGTTCATAGCAGCACAACTCTTATAATAGCTAAATCTTGGAAGCAGCCTCTGTGTGCTTCAAGAGATGAATAAAGAAAATGTGTTATTTACATACAATGGAGTACTACTCAACCACAAAGAAAGATAAATGTGAGTCATTTGTAGGAAAATGAATACACTTTGAGACCATAATGTTAAGTGAAATAAATCAGACACACAAGCTTAAATATCACATGGTTTCTCTTATATGAGAAACCTGAAATATAAATAAAGAGCGAAATAAAAGATAGGTAACAGGAAGTAGAGAGATAGATCTTTCTCCAGTGGAAAGGGGATTGGGAGATGGAGGAAGGGTGAGAGAGGGGAGGGAAAGGGGATTTTATAAAGGAATAAGAGGGGCTGGGAATTTAGCTCAGTGTTACTGCACCTGCCTTGCAAGCGCAAGGTCCTGAGTTCAATCCCCAGTACCATTAAAAAAAAAAAAAGGAATTAAGATGTGTTATGTAGGTGTGCCAACTCCTCACAGGAATGCAGACATTATGCATGGCTAACGTGTATTAATAAAAATAAAAGAGAAGGGTGCAGCAGAGCAAAGCTGCTCACCACGTGGCAGCCAGGAAGCAGAAGGGGGAAGGGACCAACGACCAGATAGAGTCCCCAAGGTCACACTGGTGTGACCTACCCAGACGCATCTGGAAGTGTGCTTGGTTTGCACACCTCCTAGGCATCTCCCAAGCCAGTCAGGTTGAGGGTCAAGATCCACCAACCCAGGGACAGGAGCAGACTTTGCTTACATTGTCATGACTAAGCATCACGGCCTTGGGGTCGCCCACAGTCCCGGAAGTGTAGATGAGTACTGCACACTGATTCACTTTCTGGCTCTTGATGATCTGATCCAGCTGCGTGTCAGGAACGCTGTTGTCAAGTTCCATGAAATCATCCCACTGTGGACAAAAAAAGGCAGATACTATTGTGTACTGCCTTCCCCAGTTCAGCCTCACCCTCTATTTCTTAGCTGCTGATTGGATGGGGCTAACTGCACCCCAGCTCCAGGGATCCACTCTGATTGGATGAAGCCAGAATATTCCATCAACATGGGTCACAGGGGTTGGATAGGGTCTGAGCAAGTGACTTGAAGTGGTCCAATCACAGAGAAGATGAAGACTTTAGCTGGGAATTCTAGGACATAGAATGGAGGTGAAAGAGCCAAGATGTAGCTCCAGAACATGCTGAATCATCTCAGGATTATGAGACAAAGCAAGGCTAGAGTGGATCCATGAAACCAAGAGAGCAAAATTGAGCCCAAGGAACATTTATTAAGCACCTGGTTCCTATGATTGCCTGAAATCCATATGCTGAGTTGTAACTCCCTGGGCCAAACGGATTATCCTCTTTTGCTTAAGATATTTGGAATCAAGCTTTTGTCACTAGCAACCAGTGGGAACCTTGCTAATAACAGGTGTGTCCTCTCCCCCACTGTGTCCAAGGCCACATAGCAAATAAACTGAGAAGGTGCAAACAAACCAAGATGTTGTGACTGCAGTCTGTGCTACCATGAATTTGTTGCCTCAAAGTGAACACTAAGCGAGACCTGAAGAATTTCTACCACCAAGACCCCAACAAGGCACCGGGTGAGGGGACACACTGACTTCAAGATGAAAGATCTTCTGAGTTCTTCAGAAATGGCCAGTGCTGTTCAGGCCATTCTGAGCAGGCAGCTCCAGGTCACCTCTAGCACTTTAGGGGAAGGGGGTCCTTGTCCCTTAGTGACAGATGTCCAGTCCCCTCCCCCAAGGCTGCTTCCTAACAGCTGGCAGAAGACCGCTCTCCCAGGGCAAGTGGATTTGGGGCAGGTACCAGACCCGAGCTGGGCCAGTCCTATCCTCTTTCTTGGGAACCCGAGACCAGTCCCTTTTGCCGGGTACTGAGATGCCAAGCATTGCGATCTGCCCGGTTAAACGACTTATTCTGCCTTTTTTTTTTTTTTGGTACGAGGGATCAAACTCAGGACCTTGTGCTTGTGAGGCAGGCGGTGGAACTACTGAGCTAAATCCCTGGCCCCTTATTCTGCCATTTTTATCCCCAAATTTCATGTTTGAGTTCATACGTAGCTCTCAGTCCTAATGAATGTGTTTCCAAACGGAATTTTAAAACTTTCCGGTCTACCCACCCTTGCAGAGAAGTAGATGCTGTTCGATGTCACAAAACTGTTCCCAGTAAATCAGTGTCCTCAACCCAGAGTGATTCTGCCCCCCTGGGGATCTGGAGCAACTTCTGGAGCCAGTTTTGGTTGTGTCAGTAGAGAGGTGATACTGCCACCTAGCGGGTGGAGGCCAGGGATGCCGCTCAGCACCCTGCAATGCCTAGGACCCGGCTTTCAAACCAAGAATCGTTGTTCGGTCAGGAGGGAGGTGGAGAAACCCGGTTGTCAGGTGTTTTTGTTTGTTTGCTATTTGCAGTGCAGGAGATCGAACCCAGCGAGGCTGTACACTTGAGCTCCATCCCTAGTCCTTTTTATTTTTTTTAAATTTTGAGACAGGGTCTCACTAAGTCGCTAAGTTCCCCAGGGTGGGCTTGAACTTGAGATCTTCCTTCCTGCCTCAGCCTGAGCATCAGGGATCACAGGTATGGCTCTGTCAGGGCTATTTCTAACCAAGAAAGCTTTCAAATTATCCATGATTTAAAAGGCTGTTGATATGGTTGGAACCTCTAAAATACCTGTAATTCTGATCAGTTGCCTAATTAGTCCTCATCCTAGTGTTAATATATAAATGGACATTTCTGAAGCTAGTGGTGCACAGTGGTGCACGCTGGTAATGGCAGTAGTCGGGAGGCTGAAGCAGGAGGATTACTGTGAGTTCAAGGCCAGCCTGGATTACAGAGAAAGATCTTGTCTCAAAAACAATGAACAAACAAAAACAAAAAGACATCCCACACTGAACCCCATAATATGTACAGTTCTGTATCAATTAAAAAGAAATACATAAATAAATGGAACTTGTTGCCTTACAAGCCTCTTTCCCCAGCTTTTTTTTTTTTTTGTACCAGGGATCAAACTCAGGACCTTGCACTTGCAAGTGGCACTGAGCTAAGTCCCCGGCCACCACACATGGCTTGAAATTATTTCCTTAAGTGATCCTTTTCTGTCGTCCCCAATACATTGTCCCTGTTTGTTCTTAGAGAAACACTCTGGAAAGGTGGTGGTAGGTGTCTGAGGGCCTCCTTCCTCCCCTGAATCTGACTTAATATGAGTTTTCTGCCGCTGGAATATGCTCCACACCTGCCTCAGTGCTGTAGGCTCGTGGTATATTTGGGTCTCCCATGCATAGCGCAGTACCTGAACTATTTCTGTCTCCGAGTTCAAGAAAAGTGGAATCTGTGGGGGATTCAGTGTTTCAGCTGCTCTGTCTGAAAATTTCAAAACCAGGTTCGAAAGTGGCTGTCAGGCTGCGCTTGGAGATCTTTGCTTTGGGGTCGGAATCATAGCTCCTCTCTGCTTATATCCTCCCACCCTCGGAAGGCTCCCTGTGTTCCTTAGAATAAGTTCCGGACTCTTTGCCTTTGCCTCCAATCCTCCTCCCCATTCTTTCCGGCCGCCTCCCTTACCCAGCTCTCTAGGTGCTGCTCCAGCCATCCCGAGCTTATTCCAGTCGCCAGACACTACCAGCTACTGCTGGCTCCAGGCTTTTTGAAGGTCTGTTCCTTCCCCCTGGAAAACTCTTGCCCCAGGTTCTCTACCAACTTGTGCCATCTTTTCTCCACCCATGACAGAGCCGTGGCCATACTCTGCATAATGGATATCAGAAGTGCCCTTTTCATTGGGTTGGCTAGAAATGTTCTAGAGCTGCCCTCCTCCTTTTGCATAAACGGGGTATGAGGACCCCAGCAGTCACCTGACCCTCACAGGCTGGGTGTGGGGAGAGGGTTCGCAATGTGTCAGGTCCCAGGCATCTTTGAATTGCCTGAGTCCAACTAGAAGTTTAGCCAGACCTTGGCTGTATAGCGCAAAGTGCCAGAAGACAGCAAGCTGGAAAGTCCTTTAGCTCAAGGTCTGCATTCAGTGTAGCAGAATTCGGTCAGAGATGTGTGGCTCTGGAGATTGCTGCTGTCCTCTACCTTTGACTGTCAAAGGCCACAGAGAATCTCTAGTCCCCAAATCAGGTCTTTTCTGGTCAGTCAAGATGAAGAGCTTCTTTACATTTTAAAGTTTATGTTGGATAGCAATTTTCTTTTGCTTTAGGCTGAACTGTCTGATGAGTTATCTTTGTGCATAGTGATATATGGTCCCCTCCCCCTCTCTTCCTGTACTGTCTTTGTATGGATACTGGAGAGATGTTTCCGGTGTCTCACATGCATTTGAATGAACCTCGGTTTCCACAATCAGCTTTCGGTAGGAAGTTTCTGATGGAAAGGACAGTACTTGGGAGAAGCCTAGGTGGCCAGATTCATCATTCAGCTTGACAGCAACTGTGACCATTTCCTTAATACCCTATGTCAATGATGGTGAACCTTTCGGAGCTTTCAACGATAAAAACAGTCCTTGGTGGCATGCGTGCCAGAGGCCACCACCCCTGCCCTATGTCACTGCCCTAAGCCACATATGTCTTCACTTTGTAGCATCTTCAGAGAAGAAATACATCTTGCTATTGATGGCATCCTCTGGTCACAGCTGGTCTTGATGTCCCTGGTCTTGTCACCTCTGAAATGAGGGCACATTGTCCACACTTAATGAAATCCTAGCTAGACTGATTGAAATTCCAACACTTTGTGTCACCAGGTTTCCTGTGACTCCTCATTCCTGACCTGCTTGAGGGAGAACAGACTTCTACTCTATCTCTTGCCTTCAGCTTTTTGAAATTACTTTTATTTTTCAGTACTAAGGATTGAACCCATGTAGGGAACAGGGAAAGGGGATGTTACTAGAACCTCTGCAGTAAGTCCTAATCTCCTGCGAGCCATGGCAGCGCAAGGCGAATTAACTTAATATACAGGAAAGGTAGAAAAAAATGAGACTTTGAGAAGAAGCTGAGCTTTGGGCCTGATCAGTGCTGCTCTGGGCGGCAAAGCCGAAGG
Organism: Heterocephalus glaber; assembly: GCF_000247695.1. The sequence continues at coordinate 4,149,638 of NW_004624828.1, forward strand.
CCCCCCCACTCCCCAGCCCCCAGCCCCCAGCCCCCAGCTTGCTGCACCTTTTATTCAGTACATCAGGAGAAAGAAATGTAACGGATGACTCAGGACACAGAGTTCAGTACATCGGGAGAAACAAATGTAATGGATGACTGGGGGGTGGCAGAAATCCTAGAACAATGAGGAACTATGCAGATGAAGATTTTGTTCCTCCAGGGATGTCCTCAGCTGGTGTAATCTTGCCCCGGAGCATCACAGCATCACCAGACCATTGAGGTCTTAGCTGTGACTGGAGGCCAAAATGGAGTTCTGTCTCAACATGCCATAGCTGGCCTGCAGGCAGGAGAACTAGGCCTAATCAAATGATTTTCCCCCAAGTTATGTAGAATTGCTCCTAACAAAGCCAGAGCCTTTGTACTGTGAGACCTGAGTAACTCCATTTTAAAATTTGGACCCATCTTAGAGTAAGGTGGCCTGGACATAAATTCTAGTTCCAAGAAAAACCACAAGATGTACTTTGGCCACCTGCCTTTGATAATGTTCAGCAGTCCCCTAGCAACTAGCCTAGCAACAGCTAATCAGTAGCTGCCTCAAAGTCCCAGATGCTCTTCTCATGGCCTGCGACAGCTAATCAGTAGTTACCCCAATACCCCAGTATCCCAGATGTTCTTTTCGATGACTTGAGCAACCGTTTGCAGTTCAGCGCGCAAGGCACAGCCAATCAGGTTTAAACTTTCAAAACTTGCTAAATGCTAGCCAATTGTGTGATTTGCATGTGATTTGAAACCCCGTGCCTTTTTGAAAACCCTGCGCCTTGCTGTAACCTCTATAAAAACCCCTGGTGTTTTAGAGTCGGGGCTCTCAATCTTGACCCGCTGTGCGGTGACAGTTGGGAGTCCCTGCTCGAGCTTGAATAAACGACCCTCATGTGTTTGCATCGGAATCGGCTCCTTGGTGGTCTTTGGGGACCTCGCGATCTGGGCACAACAGTACTGAGCTACATCCCGGGCTCTTTTTTTATTCTTATTTTGAGATAGAGTCTCACTAAGTTGCTAACTTGCCCACACTGGACTTAAACATGTGATCTTTCTGCCTCAGCCTCCTAGAATGCCGGAATTATGGGGCTAGAGACATAAAGATGAGCAGAACTGGCTGTGATCCGTTTCGAGAGACAGCAGGGAAGCCCAGACACGTGCACTTGCAGTTGTGATGAGACACCAAGGGGCAGCGAGAAGGTTCCGTCAGGGACCCGAGCCAGGCTGGGCATCAGCAATGGGTCCTCTAGCTGCGAGTTGGAGATGCAGAAAGAATATCCCTGCTGTCCCAGCCTCCAGCGCTGTCACACACGCATGCATGGCACACACACACTCACACTGCACACACACACACACACACACACACACACACACACATACAGAAAACCACATTCACTTAGGGAGAACCTGTCTGTAGTTGTCCCCCACAGGGCTCATCAATATCTGGGTGCAGCGGTGCACACCAGTCATCCCAGCTATTCAGAAGGCTGAGGCAGGAGAGGAGGATCACAAGTTCAAGCCCATCCTGGGCAAGTTACTGAGACCCTGACTCAAAATAAAAAGGGCTGGAATGTAGCTCCATGGTGAGCACTTGCCTAGCATGCGCAAGGCCCTGAGTTCCATCTCCAGCACTGGAAAGAAAAAAAGAAAGAAAGACTTAGCAAGGATGAAGATGAGTCTGCCATGTTCCTAGATGTTTTGGGGGAAGAACAACTTCCTTCCCAGCTTCCGGGAATACAGCCAGAAGCAGACTTTCTCTCCATCCTTTGGGCACACCGCATGGGGGGATGAAGTACCGGCCAGCCCTGCTCCGGAGCTTCCCTGGGGCCCCCAAACTTCTCCCTCCCTCTGCCCACTGCTGCCTCCTTGCCGTCCAGCAGTGCAGGTCCTGGGAAGGCCCCCCACCCAGGTCCTCAGGCCCCACTGTCCCTCATCTGCTTCCTGGTGACCCTGTCCACACAGGGGAGCAGCTGCTCATCGCTGGCCCCGGCTGGAGCGCAGCACGGACCCTCACTGCCATATGCCCCTCTCCTATTGTCCTGCACTGTGACCTTTCAGAGCCAGCCCCTTCCTTGAAGGAGCTCTTCCTACACAGGCCCCAGCTCCAGCCGGGTGATGGTACTTCTTCCAGCCCAGCCCTGGGGACTGATCCTAGGGCCTTGGCACTGAGTTACATCCCCAGCCCTTTTCCTTTCTTTCTCTTTTTTTAATTTTTGGTACCGGAGATTGAACTCAGGACCTTGCGCTTGCAAGGCAGGTGGCAGAACCACTGAGCTAAATCCCTAGCCCTCCTTTATTTTTTAGTTTGAGGCAGTATCTCTTTATGTCACTAGGTCATCCAAGGTGAACTCAAACTTGGAATCCTCCTGCCTCAGCCTCCCAGAGTGGTGGAATGACAAGTAATGTGCCATCAGGCCCTGGCCATTGCTTTTCTTTTAAGCAAGAAAGGAGTAAGCATAGAAACGGGATTGTATGGATGCCGCAGCTATAGAAAGAGAAGCAGACATTTGGCAAAACCCAACACAGCAAACTCCAGCAGATCCCAAAGCCCAGACCAAGTCAGTTGAAGTCCAGGGCGATTCTGGGGAAGACTTCATACTTCCATACCAGAAATGGGAAGGGAAATCTCCTGGGAGTGGGAGTCACCTGTGTGTCCTCCACTGCTACCTCTCTGGGCAGGGGGTTTTGGACCCTGCTACAGTCCCCCAAAATTCAAGAGTTCAAAATTATTTTTTGTAAATACCATGTATCAGTCAGTGCTTACTAGAAAAACATATACTATACAAGACATACAAATATATAAGAATTTACAGGATTGGCTTACAACAGCCATCCAGCGAGTCAGGTGTGGGAGAGTTCAAAAGCTCAGTCTGTGTACTGGGGATCCAAAGGACCCAGTTGAAGGCCTGGAGGTTTGTGTCATATCTGGTGCGAGTCTGCACCAGGAGGCTGAAGGCTCTGTGCTAGAAGGCTGAAGGATCAGTGCTGGAAGCTGAAGAGTCTGCACTGGAAGCCAGGAAATGACATCCAAGGTGAAGGCAAAAACTGGAGCTTCTCTGAAGCAAACAGAAGCAATCCTTCCTTCTTTATTTCCCCTTTATAGCATTCTGGTGATAATCCTAAGGTGGGTCTTCCATATTCAGAACTATGCTGAGCCAATTTAGTTACTCACTACTTACTCAAATTGACAGAATCAACTATCACAGACCTCCGAAACAATGCTCTAATCCACTTTTTAAAAGAATCAGTTTGCACCCCGGCATAAGAAATTATATATAAAATTATATATAAATTATATATAAATCCATTACCAATAAAATTTAGAGATTCCCTAATCATTATAATTCAAGAATTTTAACAGTTTTAATTACAACTTCTGGTTTAGGTTACAACATTGTCATAAATGTTAGATAGAATTCACTGATGAACTCTTTTAACGTGTCAGGATATTGTCCATTGCTTTATAAGGGAATGTTAAGATTAAATTTGTAGTGACTTTCAAACACTCTTTTTCTGACATATATATTTATAGGACTGTATAAAATTTTGTTTAAAAGTGGGTTCCATTACCAGTAAGTTTTCCAACTATTGTTCTGTTAAATACATAACAATGAACTGTCTTCAATATCAATCACTCAATTGTCTGATCTTTTTTATTAGGACATAATTCACATACAAAATCTACCCTTTAAAGTTGTGCAATTCAGTCACTTCTACATTCACAAAGTTGTGCATCAATCACCACTAATTCCTGCTTATCTTCTAATTATTTTAAAAAATGGGAAAATGAAAATGTTCTTTTATACAAGGTGAAGTCCATTGTTTCAAAATGATAACAATTTATCAACACAAGTAATCAGTTTTCACACAGTTTCAATAACAGCAGCAATTTCCTTGAACTGTCTGTAGAAATTCTGAAACTGTGGAATTGTCATTTCAAAAGATTTGTTCTTTACTTGACCTGAATGATCTGCCACTTTTAGCACCACTGTAATGTAAGGATATTTAAGAGATCTGCAACTGTTGGAGCTCACAGCCATACCCAGTTTCCACTGAAAATCTATAAGCTGGTTGGTGACCTCGGATTTAGCATCCAGCATCGGCTCCCTAAGTCCGGGCCCATCCATGGCAATACTCCAGATTTGCTCATGGATTCCAAGAGTTCAAAATTAATGATGTTCATGGGCCAGGGATTTAGCTCAGTGATTCCGTCGCCTGCCTTGCAAGCGCAAGGACCCGAGTTCGATCCCTGGTACCAAAAAAAAAAAAATTAATGATGTTCATGATGGCTGGAGGTGGGGGCTTGGTGATTAGAATCGGATGAGGTCATGATGGTGGGTGTTAGGTCTCCATCACAATGACAAAATATCTGAGAAAACTTAAAAGAAAGAAAGCCAACAGTGGTGGCACATGCCTGTAATCCTAGCACTCAGGAGGCTGAAGCAGGAGGATCACTATGTGTTTGAGGCCAGGGTGTGCTGCATAATGAGTTCAAGGCCAGCCTGAACTACACAGCAAGGCTCTGTTTCTAAAAAACTGCAAAGAAAAAAGAGAAGGAGAAGAAGAAGGAAGAGGAGGAGGAGAAGGAAGAGGAGGAGGAAGAAGAGGAGGAGGAGGAGAAGGAGAGGAGGAGGAGGAGGAAGAGAAAAGATTTCAGAGGTTTGGCTCACAGTTCCAGAGGTTTCAGTCCATGGTTGGCTGCTGAAGGCAGAAACATCATGGTGGAAGGGCATGGCAGAGAAAAGTTGCTCACCTCATGGCAACCAGGAAGCAGGGAACAGGAGGAGATCCAGAGAGGATGGGTCCAGGGACCACATATCATCTGAAAGGTCATGGCCACGTGACCCACTTCCTCCCTCCAGGCTCCCCCAATAGTCCACTCAGCCACGAACTCATCAATGAGTTAAGCCACAGAGGAGGTCCGCGCCTTCACAATCACAGCAGCTCTCCAGGAGTCTCCTAATCCCCATCAAGTTGACTACCAAGATTAACCTGCCCAGTTCTGACCAATAAATGGAGTAATCCATTGAGATCAGAACCCTCATGATCCTATCACCTACCAAAGGCCATACCTCTGAACATTGTTTTACTGGGGACCAAGCTTTCAATGCATGAGTTTGGGGGGACAGGTCACATCCAAACCATACCATAAGAGGGAGAGACCCAGGCTCCAGTCTGGCTCCATGTGGTTCTGGGGTGCCCTCTGCCCTGGTCTGAGGTAGGAAGAAAGTTCTCACCAGACGCTGAATAGATACCAACCAGCACCATGCACTCAGACTTCCCAGCCCCCAGAACAGAAGCCAAATACACTTTTATGGCTTAGGAATTGCCTGGCACCAGGTGTTTTGTTATAGAACTGGAGGGCCAGTCAGAGGGACACAGGCAGCATAGGACATGAAGTGGCTGGCATGGCACGGCTGACATGGCAGACAGCTATAGAAATGATCATCTGATTACTAGAAATTGCCCTCTGTGAAAGTTTTGTAGGTGTAGAACAGTTAGTTTTAGGGGACCCGCTCACATTTGCTGGAAAATTCCCAAAACCCCACATTCACCCTTGCAACAGTTTGTCCCAGCAACAAAGGTTAAGATCCTGACTGGCCTAGAACATGCCAATCAGTGAAGACCTCACGACACTTAAACAAAGGCAGAGACCCTGAGTGCCCTGGAACCCTTTATAAGTATGGCCAGAGCAAAGATACCAGGTTGAGAAGTTCAAATTGAACTTCTGTGTCGCTTGTCACAGGGAAGCTTTACCTTGGCCTTTGTCATCTTAGGAATAAACCTCTGCTTTCTTTTCTGACTTCACTGTTCTTTGTGGAACTGACTTCTGCATTTTCCACTTGGGGGGATCTCCAAGGATGAGTCAGCTTCGCCCCACCCTTGCATTCCTCTCCAGGGTGAGGGCAAGAACCTGAGGAATGGTGGTCACACCACGGAGACCCCAGGTCCCCAGGCCCCCACCCTGACCAAACCCAACAGTGGGCTAAGAGAGACCCCAGGGCATTCGGGATGAGCTCCCAGATCTGCCAGTCTGAAGTTGGTTGGATTCCACGGATGCGTGGACCCTGTGGATGTGGCGTGGCCCCAACTGGCTACACTTGGCAGCCTTTGTTATTGAAACTTTTTGTTTCACTTCCTGGGTTTTTTTTTAACCTTTTAAACTTCTCATTCTTCCGCCCTTTCATCCCCCCCATTCTCTTCCTTCTTTTTCCTCTCTCTCTCTCTCTCTCTCTCTTTGCTTTTTCTTTTTTTCTTTTTCAGGTCTCACTGTGTAGCTCAGGTTGGCATTGAACTCACTATCTAGCTCAGGCAGGACTGTAACTCCCAGAGATCCTCCTGCCTCAGCCTCCCAAGTGTTGGGATGACAGGCGTGCGCCACCACACCTGGCTTCTTTCCTTCTTTTCATTGACAGTTGGCAGAGAACCTAAGCACAGCCATTCTCTTCCCTGCTCCCTGGTTGCCTAGCCGTGTTTAATAATACGTTTGGCTGGAGATAAAAATGTGCGCGTGCTTTTCCGAAATGTGTTTCATGTGGATTCAACCTCCGTTTGCATGGCTATCGGGGTCACGACAGTTTGCTATGGAAACGATTCCATGTTGCAGAGAATGAAGCTCCAGATGGCGAGAAAACCGTAACAGAAGTATCTCAGGTGCCGTCTACGCACAATCCACGCTTCTGAGGTCCTGTCATTGCGTAAATTATTCTTTTCTTCTGCTCTTTGGAGAGTCCATGCTTAAGCTCGAATCTCTGCCAGCCAAGAGGCTCTCATGCCATCCCTTGGCTCTTAGATGCCTGGCAGAGTTAATTAACAGTCATTAGCGACATAAACACTCCATTAGGAAAAAGCCCTTCTGGGAGGAGAAAGAAGTTCCAACAGTTGGGGAGCAAATCTCTTCGAGGGTCTGGAAAGTCCCCAGGTAGATAGTTTTATCAGGCTTCTTGTCCTCAACATAAACATCAGTGGTTTCATCAGCTAACCCTTTCCTTATAAATGGGCAGTTAACATTTTTGTTCAATTTTTATTTTTATATTTTTAGCAGAAAAATATTCTTTCATTTTATCATCGTTTTAGGCTTTCCTGGCAAACAGAAATGGAATGAAAAAGTATTGTTTGCACTTGGCAAACAGAAACAAAGACATGCAGATGAAGCCAGCATGGTGCTGCACACCTGTAATTCCAGCACTCCGAGAGGCTGAGTCAGGAGGATCCCTGTGAGTTCAGGGCCAGCCTGAGCTCCATAGTGAGTTCAAGGCCAGCCTGGACTATATAGCGAGATCCTGTCTCAAAAAACCAGAAAATAAAAAAAGACATATAGACATACAGACAACTCCATGGTATGAAAGGACCTTTAATATATGGAGAAGCCTCCCTCTTAGTGTGGTGCATAATCTTTTTTTAAAATAGTAACAGGGATTGAATCCAAGGTCTTCATACTGAGCTTCATTCCCAGCCCTTTTTATTTTTTTTTTTCGAGACAGGGTCTTATTAAGTTGCTGAGATTGGCCTTCAATTTGGAATCTTCCTATCTCAGCCTCCCAGAGTGCTGGGATGGCAGGTGTGTGCCACCACACTTGCTGTAACATATAATCATAGTTTCATATTTATTACTTTTCTGGAAATATTCTGTGCATCTGTAAGCATGTAGAAAGCACATGGAAGAGACATAGTATGTGGAAGAGTTAAGCATGTGGGTCTCAGAGCCAGGCTGTCTAGAAGGAAATTCCAGCCTTGGAGTTTATTAGCATGGAAGGGATGAATAGTCACTTCTATCAATGTTAGAGCTGAAGTGGGCTCTTTAGCAGGGTCTAAGAACCAAACGAACACCAAGCCAGATTAACAAGAGAAAAGCATACACAGTTTTTGAAATAGGGTCTCACTATGTAGCCAAGGGTGGCCTTGAATTCACTGTGTAGCTCAGGCTGGCTTCAAACTCACAGGGATCCTCCTGCCTCAGCCTCCTGAGTGCTGGGATTACAGGCTTGTGCCACCATGCCCGGCTTACTTTTTAACCAAAGAATAATACATTTGTGGAGAAATTACAGCATGAAGGAATTTTAGGTGGTGGCAGTAAATTCAAAGGCAGTCACTAGGAGATGGAAGGGGAGCTTGGATTTGGGGTGACAAGGGTTACGTCAAGGAGTTCATTCGGCTCCACCACACCCTGATTCCCAGTCCCAGTGATAGCAGCTATTTTCCCCCCTGAGATGGGGAGATGCATCTCACCCCAAAATCCATGGTGACTTCTAGCATATAGGAAAAGGCAGGTCAGACAGCTCTTTCTGTGACAGGAATTCTAGTTTGAAATAACCAGTGCACCATGTTGGGATCTGGGGGCTGGCATCTGAGCTCCAGCCCTGCACATGTGGGCAAGTGCATGACCCATTCTGCCCTCCAGGGCGGCAGCAGCCAGCAGGGTCCCCACGGGCTGGTATTCACACTCTCACGCAGGCCCCTCCTGTCGAGACTCCAATGTAACCACTGACTTCCTTCTAACAGGTAAGTGGAGTGATGGGATTACACTACGATGTCATGTCATAAAAAGACACTAAAGCACTTGCCAAAGAGCCCCTGTGGCAAGGAACTGATGTCTGAAGCTAATAGCTCTCAAGGGACTGATGTCCACCAGCAATGACACGAGTGAGCTGAGAAAAAAATCCTCCTCTGTGGGGAGGTGCTGTTTTGTAGGTATAAAGTTTCAATTATATAAGATGAATACATTCACTTGGAATTTCAGAGCTCAGAAGGCTGAGGCAGGAAGATTGTCATGAGTTCGTGGCCAGCCTGGGCTGCATAGTGAGTTCAAGACCACCTTTCACTACATAGTGAGATCTTGTCTCAGATCAGTAAACAAACAAACACTGCTATGCACTTACTTTTTTTTTTTTTTTTGGATCCAACTCAGGGATCCAACTCAGGACCTTGTGCTTGTGAGGCAGGTGCGGTGCCACTGAGCTAAATCTTCATCCCATATGCACTTACCTTTTCCTGTAATAGGTTATAGTCATTCTCCCCCAAATAGGTTCAGCTAATTCTTTTTCACTGCTGCATAATAGTCTATGTAGGATTACAGGTATGTGCCACCACATCCACTGCTGCATAATATTCGATCATTTAAGTGAGTGCCACTTTATTCATTGCTTGCTTGCAAGCTATTTAGGATGTTTCTAGGTTTTTGTCCATCAGTTTGTCTCATGTTCACACCTTAAACCATAATGTTTTTAGACACAGATTGTTCAAGGTGGAAAGAACCCATCTCTGCACTCATTTGAAGATGGAGCTCCAAGCTGTAGCTCCAGGAGGCTGTGCTCTGTGGTTCCCACCCATCCTGCCTTCCATCAAAATAACTCCAGAGCTGAGAGTGTAGCTCAGTGGTGACCATTGGCTTCACATCCTCAGGGCTCTGTGGGAATGAAAACCACCTCAATTTTTACCTGTCTAACCCAAACACAGGTCTCTGGTCCCTAATCCATATCCCAAGCCTCCTTTGGGGATGCAGCTGCAGCTTTACCATGGGTGGATGGGTGGCAGGGAACGTCGTTTCACAGCCTGCAATTTGGGAATATCCCTAGAGAATTCCTGATAGTTTTTGTTTTGTTTTGATTTTTGAGACAGCAGCTTGCTATGTAGCCCAGGCTGGCCTCAACCCACCGTGATCCTCCTGCCTCAGCCTCCTGAGTGCTGGGATTACGGGTGTGTGCCACGGCCCCGGCCCTATGGATTTTTCTACTCTGAAGATGTCATATAAATGGAATCAGACCGCCTGTGTCTTTGTCTGAGGCTTCTCCCCCTTAGCATCCTGACTTTGGGTCATCCACACTGCAGCACAGACCCAAACGTTGCCCTCTGGTGGCCAAGTGGTATTTCTCCGTGCAGATACAGCCCATGTGTCTGTTCATTCGTCGGTGGTGGACATGAGGTCCTTCCACCTTTTGGCTGTTATGCATCGTGGTGTCACTCGTCGAGGACAAGTCTTGGTGTGCACATATTTTTGGTTCCTTGGGTCTACCCCTAGGTGCAGAATTGCTGGTCATAGGATAGTTCCATGTGTGATTCTTGTAGGAAGCAGGACTTTCAGTTTTTAAAGCAGGGAAATCCCAAAGAACCTGGCTGAGGTGATCATCCTAGGAAAGATCCCTCCTCCGAGGCCCGGGCCTTTGCAGCCTTGGGTCTGAAGGTGAAGCCATCGAGATGTTGCCTTCCATACACCCCTAACATTACTACCCTAAAAGATGCATTGCCTTGAATCCCTGTTAAAATCCTCCCCCTGGCTTCAAACACACTTATCCCAGTGTTCCTGCCACTTTCAGAAGCAGTTCTAGAGTCCTCTTTCATGTCTTTAGTTGCGTTGTCCTGGCTGCCTTGATGGCCTGAATGGATTCATAGTGTTGACCTTTTGTGGTCATTTTGACTTTGTGAAGAGCCAGGAGTTGTGTGGTGACAGATCTGGTGAATGAGGTGGACCGGGACACACCATCATGCTTTCCGAGCTGCCTTTCTGTTGGATGGCACTCGGCAGCAGCAGTCACTGTATTTTTGTTTGTGTGTGTGTGTGTGTGTGTGTGTGTGTGCCAGGGATAGTCACCGTATTTTTTGATCACACCTTGCAAAGACACTGGTGAAAGGATTTCCAGAAATGTTGCAGAAGGTGGAGAGGAAGACAGGATATGTGTGTGTGTACAGTGAGTAGGAGGGTTTTGAAGGAAGTTAGTGGCAGTGTATCTTCTACTGTAAACTTAATTATAAACACACACCATATATTTTGATCACCCCTGGTGTAGTCACACCAAGTGTGGGAAACTGCAGAATTGCAGTGAAAAGCTGAGGATGAATCATAGAAGGACTCTCAAATTTCTTTCCTGAGTTTTTTTTTTTCCGGTACCGGAGATCGAACTCAGAACCTTGCACTTGTGAGGCAGGCGTGGTGCTACTGAGCTAAATCCCTGGCCCTTGGATTTTTTTTTTTCCAGCACTGGGGATTGAACTCAGGGCCAAAACTGAGCTACACCCACAGCCCTTTTTAAGAAAAAAAAAATGTTTCTTTTAAATTTTGAGACAGGGTCTTAACTAAGCCATTAAGTTGCCCAGCCTGAGCTTGAACTTGTGATCCTCCTGCCTCAGCCTCCTGAGTACTGGGATGACAGGCGTGTGGGCAAGGCATGCATTGAAAGCAGGGTGTTGAAGAGACACATGGGCCCCCTTTTAAGCAGTACGACTCACAACAGCCAAGAGGTGGGATCACCCAGTATCCACAGATGGTGGATGGAGAAATACACAGGCGAGATGCACCCCCACACAGGGGACATTATTCAGCCCTTAAAAGGTGACTGAAAGCTGGGCATGGTGGCTGTCATCCCAGCGCTCTGGGAGGCTGAGGCAGGAGGATCGAAAGTTCAAGCCCAAGCTGGGCAATTTATCAATTTAGCAAGACCCTGTCTCAAAATTTAAAAATAAAAAAGGGGCAGGGGATACAGCTCAGTGTGAAGACTCAGGGATCTATCCCTGGTAGGCACATACATACATATCGAATAAATATGTAGCAGGGATTTCTAAATAAGTTTTATTGATATTAATTCACATAGCACAAAAAATGTGTTTGAAGGTATATAATTCAGGAGGATCACCATGAGTTCGAGGCCAGCCTGGGCTACATAGTGAGTTCAAGGCCACCCTGCACTACACAGCTAGACCCTGTCTCAACCTCCCTGGCCAAAAAAGTGTGTAATTCAGTGTTTTCCCGCACACTCGTGGATGTGTACAGTCCATTTTAGAACATTATCTTTGGCCCCCAACGAAATCCCTTATACTTTAGAAGTTACTCTCCACCCCCCGTTTCCTCAGCCACCACTCCCCCAACCACTCATTAATTTTCTGTATCTGTGAATTTATTCTGGACCTTATATACAAATGGAGTTGGGCTGGGGATTTAGCTCAGTGGTGCCGCTGCCTGCCTCACAAGCTCAAGGTCCCGAGTTTGATCTCCAGTACCAAAAAAATTTTTAAATAAAAAAAAATATATGTAAATGGAGTTGGGCGCTATGTAATCCTTGGGGATCGGCACCTTCCACTGAGCATATTATTATTATTATTATTATTATTATTATTATTATTATTTGGTACCGGGGATCAAACTTGGGTCCTTGTGCTTGCGCAGCAGGCGACGAAACCACTGAGCTAAATCCCTGGCCCTGGAGCATATTATTTTTAAGGTTAATCCATGTTATATCTGTATTTCATTCTCTCTCTCTCTCTCTCTCTCTCTTTTTCTCCGGTATCTGGGATTGAACTCAAGGCTTTCAGACTGAGCTACATTCCCAGCCCTTTTTATTTTTTGAGACAGGGTCTTGCTGAGTTGCCCAGGCTGGGCTGGAACCTGAGATCCTCCTGCCTCAGCCTCCCAGAGTGCTAGGATGACAGGCGCGGATCACCGTGCCCAGCATTTTCCACATTTTTTTCTTTTGGTACCGGGGATTGAACTCAAGACCTCATCCTTGCCAAACAGGCGCGGTGCCACTGAGCTAAATCCCCAGCCCTGATTTTCCACCTTTTAAGTGGCTAAGGAATATATCAATACTAGAGTAAATATGCCATTTTGCTTTGATAAAGGTGTAAAGCAGTGATGGTGAACCTTTTAGAGCTTTCAATGATACAAACAGCCCACTGTGGTACATATGCCATGGGCCTGCCTTCCCTGGTCTAAAAAGTAAGAAAAACGAAACAAACAAGCAAACAAAAAAGTTCTAAATCATCTCTGAATACAAAGTCAAAGCCAGGATTTAGGCTGTGACACCGTTACTATTCACAGAAAGTGATATGAAAAGAAGTCTTGCTGAGCAAACAGAACCATCACAGTCCTAACTGGATGGTGCAAGAACAAGATGCGAGACACAGGAGAGTGTGGTGGTGCACACTGTCACCCCAGCACGCTGGGAGGCTGAGGCAGGAGGATGCCAAGTTCCACCCCAGTCTGGGTAACTTAGTGACTTAGAACCTGTCTCAAAAGAATGTATGTCGTAAAAGAGCTGGGCCTGTGGCTCAGTGTAAGGGCCTCTCTCTTCCCCACACATGCTTTGGAACATCCTCCAAGCCTGTGGAGGATCCTCCAAGCCCTACCCCACTTGCCGATCCACCTCCATCGCCAGGCGCCCAATCCCAGCTGCCGTACTCTCCAGCCAGAGAACAGGGCGACACCGAAATGCTGTCTCTCTGGCTGTCCCTCTGCACTCTGTTCCCCACACACTGGCTTCCCTGAGTTGATGGTCACAAACTGGGCTCCATCTCCCTGCGGCCTCCTGACGTATCTGGAGGACAACCATCGCTGCTCTGCTGTCCCCTCAGCCCACCCGGATCGTAACTCAGTGCCAATAATAAATTACAGGGACAAAGTTTAAGGCAAGGAAGACATTTTGTTTGTAAGGAGGAGAAGGAAGGGGGAGAGAGAAGATAGGTAGCTGCCCTGATAAAGAATCAGGGTAGGGGGCTCCAGAAAGATGGAGGGCCCGAGGCCCTGTGTTCCCAGATGTTTTCATAGAATCCCTTCCTGGAACCCGTCATATCTGGATTGGCTTCTGGGCCCCTCTGTCTAATGTCATTTCTTCCGGTGGTCTGTGTGCAGCTTTTTTCTATCTGTTTCCTTGTCATTGATGTACCTTTTAAGGCCTTATCTTTGGGGTGGGCTGCTAGTTGGCAAGGGGGTGTCTTACTCTAGGTTAGCTTAGAGTTGGTCAGGGGGCGTGTGGATGTCCGCTGTACTCTATAACGACTCGAGTGAATAAGATAGTGACCCTAGAGTGAACACCCATGTATGTAATACACATGTATATGTTAGTGCAGCGGTGTGCGTTCACGCTGCCTTAAAGTTACTCAGCTCCCCCCTTGCTTCCCCTATATTTTATTGGAAGTGGGGGCGGCCTGTCATTTGTGCACCTGGCTTTCTCTCTCCATCCTGCCTGTCTGCTCTTTTTCTGATCTGGGTGCAAGTCCCAAGGCCATTTGGTGCCTTTCTTTACCTGTTTTTCTCCTTCTCCTTTCTTCTCCTTCTCTTTCCCCTTCTTCCTTTTCTACCCCTGTGTCGGGAGCAATGCTACATAATTTTAAGGAAAAATCATTTGGTTACCCTAGTTCTCCTGCCTACAGCCCTGCTATGGCATTCAGAGACAGAATTCCATTTTGGCCTCCGGTCACAACCGAAACCTCAATGATGTGGTGATGCTGTGATGCTCCAGGACAAGATTACACTAGCTGAAGACATCCTGGGAGGAACAAAATCTTCATCTACTCAGTTCCTGGTTGTTCTTGGAGTGTTACATCTTGTTTACGCTAGGATGTACTGAACTCTCTGCAAGTCATTTGCTACATTTGTTTCTCCGGATGGACTGAGTAAGCCGGGGGCTTGCGTCTTTGCCGCCCAGAGCAGCAGTGATCAGACCCGAAGCTCAGCTTCTTCTCAGTCTCATTTTTCTACCTTTCCTGTAATTCGCCGTGTGCTGCCGTGGCTTGCAGGAGACCAGGACTTACTGCAGAGGTTCTAGTTACGTCCCCTTTCCCTGTTCCCTACACCCCTGTCTGTGACTCGCTTCCCAGGGGAATGTCTCTAGTAAAGTTTGCCTTTAACTCCTTCTGGTCAGGATTAGCTAGAAGTCCTAAGGAGGCCCCTATTTTCTTTCCTCATCTGCAGTCCCTGTCCCTATACTCCATAGCTTCCTGGCCTCCTCGGGGCTCCTTCCCACAGCCTGGGAGGCCTCAGGTGACCCGGCGGGGGCTGCTCTCTGTGTCACCCCTACCACACCCCTCCGGCCACAACCCAGCCCCGCTTCCATTTCCCCATGGGAGTCTCCACCCCAGGGACCTCGGATTCGCAATTGCCTTCCCCCTTTCCTTTATTCTGGCCTTGGCTAAATGGAATTTCTGTAGAGAGGCCCAGGGTGGCCACCCTTCCTGCCTTGCCCTAGGATTTCCCAGTTTTAGCACTGAAAGTCCCATGTCCCAGGAGAACCCTAGGTCTCAACCAGGCAGGACGAAGTGACCCCTGAGGATCATCCCCCTCAATCGCTCCTGTAGTGATTCTCCTATGGGCCTGTGAATTAAAATATAATAGCAGTATTCCTAGCAACTGTGCAGTGTGATCAATATATACAGTGAATGTTTGCATTTAAAAAAAATTATTACTGTGAGAGACGTTTCCATGAATCCCCCTCAAAACTCTCCCTCCTGCCACCTTCATCAGGGTCTTCAGTGGCTCTGTCCCAACTGCCTCAATGTCCTGAGTGGATTCAAAATATTTCCCTTTCATGGTCATTTTGACTTTAGGGGAGAGCCAGAAGTTGCAAGGTACCGGATCTGGTGATTAAGATGCATGAGGACACCATCGTGTTTTTATGAACTATCTTTCTGTTGGACAGCGCTTGGCAGTAGCAGTCACTGTATTTTTTTTTTGGTACAGGGCATCAAACTCAGGACCTTGCGCTTGTGAGGCAGGCGGCAGAACCACTGAACTAAATCCCCGGCTCTCACTGTAGTACATTCTTAAAAATTCAAATATTCACTGTATATTTGGACCACGTGTAAAATGTGTGAATAGTGTCACCGGCTAGTGTGGGTCCTTGCTTCAGTGATAATGGGAATTAAAATAAAGCAACAGGATGAATTTGCAGGCAGAAGGTTGAATTGGAGAGGGAAGAAAGAAGGATTCTTACTTGCAGAGTGACTGGAGGGACATGTTAGTGAAGAGGATCACAGAAGGAGACCAGGTCTACAGGGTGTGTGGCGGGCTGGGGTCCTGGTCTGTTTCTCAGTCCCGATTTTACAGCTCTGGAGGAATCCTTGTGACTTCCGGGGAAATTTCAGTCATGGGAGGCTCCACTGGGGACCAGATGACCAAGGACTCAGGGCAGGGGCCGTTTCAGGACATGGCTTGAAGGATAACAAGGTAGGCCAGGTGAATGTAGGACTCACAAACCTTGTTCAGCCACGTTTTGGCCATATTCCCTAATGACTAACATGCCTCTCTGCACAGCTGAGGAGGAGCTGGCCCAGTATCCCAAAATGAAGGTCAAGCTTTGTCTACTCTTAGGTGCCTATGGGGCATCTGGAGGCACAAAAGGGTCATGTTGCTGTTATTTATTTATTTTTAGCAAAACGACCTTTAAGTTCCTATCTGAGGAAAATAAAAAACACAAACAATGCTTTTAATGAGTGATAGTTTAAGGGCACAGCAATCAGTCCCTTGTACCCATGGTGGTCTGTGACCATCACCATAAAATGATACGAGGTGCATGATATATGGACCTCCAAATGATATAAGGGAAATAGGGAAATATTATAACTCCCAACCTGCTGGATGTCTGACACACAGAGTTCGTGTTCTCTAAAATTGAAGAATGAGTTCTAGGAACAATGGAGGTTAAGAGTAGGAAGAATTTATTGACAGACAGCTTCTGCCTAAGAGAGACAGAAGGGGCCCCGGAAAGTGGGTTGGCCATGAGCCCCATTTCTCAAGGGAATTTTGTAGAGGTGAGGCAGGTGTAAGGTGGAACAAAACTATAGTCAACCAGGGGGCGGGGATTTAGCTCAGTGGTTCTGATGCCTGCCTTGCAAGCACAAGGTCCCAAGTTCGATCCCCAGTACCAAAAACAAAACAAAACAAAACTATAGTCAACCAATAAGATTACAAGTATAGTTGCTTAGGTGATATTGATTAAATGGGGATCAACGGCCACCTGTCTCACGAGTGCAAGGACCTGAGTTTGATCCCCGGTACCAAAAAAAGAGGGGGGGGTGGATCAAATGAGGAAGCAAGTCACATAGCAAGTGTATATGGACCAAACAAGGACTTTTCCAGGAAGGAATCATGGAATAAACACAGACTTTTTTAGGAAGGAATGGGCTAGGGAGGTTTTGGTCCCTACTCAAGGTGACTGATGCTTATTTAGAATATCAGCTGGATGTGGTAGCCTGCACCTATAATTGCAGCACTCAGGAGGCTGAGCCAGGAGGACTACCTTGAGTTTGAGGCCAGCCTGGGCTACATAGTGAGTTCAAGCCCAGTCAGAATTATGTAGTGAGACCTTATCTCAAATAAACAAACAAACAACAAACACCAAAAACAAACATGGAGCCCAGTGGAAAATATTAAGAGTACTAGTCTGTTTTACTAGTCTGTACTAGTTTATTTTCTGGCACTATAACAAAATATGTGAGGTTGCACAGTTATAAATAAAAAAGGTTTATTTTGCTCAGAGTTATGGAGGCTGAAAATCCAAGATCAAGTTGCTATGGGTCTCCTTCTCTCTCTGTCAGTATTAGGGATCGAACCCAGGGCCTTCCCACTAACCAACATTCTTAGCTCTTTCTTATTTTGAGACAGGGTCTCACTAAATTGCTAAGTTGTCCAGGCTGGGCTCAAACTTGAGATCCTCCTGCCTCAGTCTCCTAGAGCATTGGAATTACAGGCCTGCAGTATGACGCCTGGCTGGTTACACTTCTTAAAGATTTCACCACTTCCTAGCATTTCCATACTGAGGTCTAGGCTTCCAGCACATGAACTCTTAGGGGATACACTCGAACCATCCCCAAATCACAGCAACTGCTGAAAGGATACAGTTGGAAGATAACCAAACTTTGCCTTTGCTTGTGCACAATTTTATCTGTAAGAGTCCTTGTTTTATTATAGATGTGTTTGTGTAGACTGTCTCTGAGTAAACTGTATTTCCTGCTATATACTGTGGTCAAGAAATGCTTGAAAAGCCACCCATTGAGCTGCACTTGGTGGTGCACACCTGTTATCTGTGACCTCTGGGAGGCTGAAGCAGGAGGACCCCCAGGAGTTCAAGGCCAGCCTGGGGCCGGCCTGAATGGCATAGCAAGACCCTGTCACAAAACAAAAACAAAACAAAACAAGCATGATTTGTGTATTTTTCTGAGGCTGTCAGGGACTTGAGAGGTGGTTTTTGCTGAAAACCACAGCTCTTCACTTGGGCCTACACATAGATTACAAGTCCCCAAAAGCAGAACAATTTTGTGAAACTCTGAGTCAGCTCCTCTATCTGGCACAGAGGCACATGAGCCATCCAGAAAATGTCAGCCTAAAACTTGGCAAAATGAGGTTCATGAGCCCTAAGTTTCCCTGGCTTTGCTCATTACCTATGGAGACTCAGGACCCCAAGATAAAGAGACTGACAGGACACTTGGCTACACCCTGAAATTGCCACTGCCCTAAGCCTGTGGTCACCCTGGATCCCAGCAGCACCTCATGTGACTGACACTTCCACTCAGATCATAAGGGTGCTTCCAGAGCTGCGAAATCAGGACAGAGATCATGATTGACTGGACCCCGATGCACCACAGCTCCCCACAAAACTGATCTCCTTTTGCCAACAACCGAGTCTGATACGCCCCCTCCCTTGCGAGACAGGGTCTCTCTATGTAACTCAGGCTACCCTCAGACTCACAGAGATCCTCCTGCCTCAGGCTCAGGAGTGCTGAGACTACAGGTGTCCGCCACCATGGCCAGTCTGATTCTGTTCATCAGTATGTCCCCTCCAGTCTTTACTTCAGCAACTCCTATCTTCTGTCATCTTCCCATTCAAACTTTTGCCTGTAAATTCATACTACTGCTTTACTATTACTAAAGCAAGGACCTACGCTAGCTGGTGACTCGCGTTCCTGCCCCTTCTTCTAAATAACTATATACATTTTCTTATTCTGTTTATGACCAATGACCCCCCCACCCGAATAAAAGCTCTGAGAGAGTTTGTAGCTGAGCCTACTCTCTTGAGGAAGAGTGGAAGTGTAGCAAAATATTTTTTTGACCAGGAGCCAGTCAATATTTTAGGCTTTGCTTGTGCCACAAGGCCTCTGTCCCGCTACTGGACTCTTCATTACTCCACCAAGGAAGGTAGGTGGCTGTGCTCCAATAAAACAATTTAAACACAGGCAGGCAGAATGTGACCACAGGCCACAGTTGGCCAACTTTTAAACTAGTTGAAAATACCGGATACACAAAATAAAATAAAATGGAGTTTCCTATAGTTTTCACTTGCCACAAAAAAATTGTTTTTTGAGTCCAAATTGGCCTGGGACTAGCAGCGATCCTTTTGCCTCAGCCTCCCGAGTGCTGGGAAGGCTGTTTTTTAACCAAGTTACAAAGAAAAGAAAACAATAAAGTAAAAACTACAATTCTCAGCTTGTGGGCCATAAAAAGGAGGTAGCGGGCCAGTTTGCTGACCCTCTAGCCATTTTGTGTCTATAGATCGAGTACTCCGCCTGTGGAAAGAACACAGCAGAGTGCCCAAGTCCTGAAAAACTGCAGTTCAGACGCTCCAACAGGCCGGCCGACGAGCGCCTCCCCTTCACCAACCCTCGGAGCCTCGCGCGCCTCCCGCCCGGCCCCGCCCATCTGCACGGCGATTGGCCGGGTCTCGCCCTCTTCCTCATTAGGGAACGCCCCCTCTAACAGGCCCCACCTGAAACCAATGGAACGCAGTGGCGCCTCGCGCCCCGCCCTCCTCGCGCCTGTTGGAGGCGGGGACGTTGGAGGGGGTGGGGCGTGGACCTAGTAACCGTTGCCGGGCACAACGCCCCGCCCCGTCTTCGCCGCAGGGCGGGAGGGCGGGCGGCGGCGGCGGCGGCGGCGGCGGGAGCCGGCGAGGAGCGGCGGGGCCGCGGCGCCGCCATAGAGACTGTAGCCGTGGAGACTGTTACTTACCAACGCCGAGCAGCACGCAGCGCAGCCGCCGCGGGAGCCGCCGCGAACTCCCGGCCGAACTCCAGGTGACCGATGCGACCGCCCGGGGCCGGGGTGGCGGGGTATGCGGGGCCGAGCTGGGGCGCGGACCCCGCCGAGCGCCCCGAAGTCGGGACCCCGGGTCCCGCGCACGCGCCGGAGTTTGGGGACCTCGGCGACACCGCCCTCTGCTCCGCCCGCGCTGCGGACCGGGGGCCCCGGCTCCTTACTTCTGAGAAAACTTTCCTGAGTGGGGGCGCCAGGGACCCCGCTCCGCGCCTGAGTCCGACTCGCCGAATTGGGGGCGCCGGGGACCCTCTGCTCCTCAGGGTCCTGGAGTGGAGGCCTCGGGTGGTTTTTACTTACCGAATCCGTGATTTGGGGGTGCCTCGGGACCCCCCTCTTATTTGCCTTGCCGCTTCCGGAATTGGGGGCTCCCGGGGACCTATCTCTTGCTTTTACCCCCCAAGTTCCTGAACTGAGGATTCCCACGGACTTTTCTCACTTTTATCTCGCAAGTCCCTGATTTGGGGGCGCCCTGGGACCCCTCTCTTACTCTCACCCTGAATCGCCCCGAATTGGGGGCCCCTGAGCCCTTTTAGCCCCCAAATTCCTGACTCAGGAGAGTTCGCCTCTCTTTAACGCCCCAGATTTCCGAAATCGGGGCCCCCGGGTCCTTCCTCCCACTTTTAGTCTCAAACTCCATGGGGGCCTCTCGGTAACCCTTTTAGTTCATCCCAAATTCCTGGATGTGGGGTGTCCCGGGGACCCCTTTTGCCCCCCGACATTGAATTTGAGGGCGCTCTTTAAACCCTTTCCCTCTGACCAAAACGTGGGTGCATTTCTCCTGGGGAGACACCCTCTGTCCCTTCTCCCCTTTTCGCCCCAAACTTCTCGGCCTTCCCGGGGAACCGTCTCTCATCTCCTTAGTCCCCTTCTCGCGTCTGCCCCCATCCCTGGCTTGGGGGATCCCGGGCCCCAGAAAGTCTCTTCGCGCTTGCAGCTCCCCCTGTTGGGACCGAGCTAGGAGCGAGCGAGAAAAGTTTCGCCAAAGGTTTTTTAAGACTTTTTTTAAAACCTGAGTTTTACTGGTGTTGTCGAAGAGCCCACGCTGCGGGCGCGTTTTCTCCCGAGCTGACCCTAGCCTCGCCCCAAACGCTCCCTCTCTCCCCTGCCTCAACCCGGGGTCGGCCGCTGCTTCCGCTTTTTCACGCCGCTCTGCTGGGGTAGTTGGGTTCCTGAGCCCCTCGCTATTTCCAGGGCCCCAGGCTCCAGCTGCCCGGGCCACTCGGGTGCTGGAGGTGGGGCGGGGCGGGGGCGTCGCCTTCTTATTTTAACCTCCTGGTCCGGCCCGGAGAGGGGAAGGGACGGGCCGGAGGCTGCGGGTGTCGGGAGCCTCTGCTTACCCCTGCTGGCGAGCTCGACCCCTTTTGGGGGTGTTTTTGATTCGACTCTCCCAGACGCTGTGCCTGGTGCGATAAACGGTCGGCTGGGCTCGGGTTTGATGCGGTTTCTCCCTTTCCGGTCGTCAGTCCTGTGCTTACAAAAGATTTACTGTTTCAGCGAGGACTTCTTCTACAAGATAATAATAATAACAATAATAATAGAATAACGGGCCAGGCTTGGGTGGTGGACACTGTCATCTCAGCACTCTGGGAGGCTGAGGCAGGAGGATCCCAAGTTCAAGCCCAGCCCCCAGCATCTTAACTTATCGAGACCCTGTCTCAAAATAAAAAATAAATATGGGCTGGAGATGGAGTTCAGTGTGAAGATCCTGGGCTGCATCCCCAGTACAACAACAACAACAATAATATAAATAATAAGAATGCATGTACCATATCTATATATATCTATGGCAAATGTGAAATAGAGAAAACCCCATCAGTGAAGCCTTTTTTCCTGTATGTATGGTCGGTCAGGATGTTTTTCTCTATCTGTTTATGTTTTGATCTTTTCGTTTCTCTGAGCAGTATTTTATTCCGGTGCCAATCAGGGCCCTTCCCCTTCTGGGTGACAGGACTTGAGTGGTTTTAAAACAAGCTTGGAAATGGCTACTTATCTACCTGGGCTGGAAGGCGAGGGCTGTGGTCAGAGCCCTAAGGAAATGAATTTGATTTCCTTCAGCCCTGGCCTGGTTAGCTTCCGGCCTGGCCAAACTGCAACGGGAGTTATGGGCTGGCAAAGCTGCCGGGTTTGGGGGGTCCTGTATGTTGCAGCAGGTTTGGGTTTTGAGTGAGCTAAAAAATTGTGCCTGCACAAAAACAATCCCAAGTGACTTCACCATTGTGTTGCGTCCCTGTGAACCCGAATCTGAGAGGCACAGCCGCCCCCCCCCGCCCCCCCCGCGATGGGCGACGCTTGCTTCTTCCGTGACAGCACACGGGACTCTGACAGCGTGCCGACTCGCTTTTTTTCATCTGTTAACAGTGCTGCTGACTCGGATGCTGAGAGGCTGGACTGCAACAGAAATGCCCGTTCTGGGGAACTGTTTATTCTAGGCCTCAGCTAAGATCTAATTTTAAGTTTCATCTTCAGGTTAAATGAATAGTATTATTCATTTCCTTTGATTTTAATTAACTTTAAGATTATAATCAAGTCAAAAGTTTGAATCCACTTGTGAGTTTTATAGTAATTGGTGATTGTTTTGCTTGCAAAATTCTAGGGCTGGGAGGATCTTATATTTGTTTTTCTTTCTTTTTTTTTTTTTTTAATTAAGTAAAGGTTGCCTGCTTATTTAGGAGGTGGTTTTTTTGTTTGGGTTTTGGTGGTGGTGGTACTAGGGTTGGAACCCAGGCCATAGCATATGCTAGGCAGGTGCTCACCATTGAGCTACATCCTTAGTCCAACTACTTACTTAAAAATGCATGCCCACGCGTACATTATTTGTAAATTATGAAACGGGGGGGGGGTTGCACTGGGGATGGAAACCAGTGCCTTTGCACTGAGCTCCATCCCCGGCCTTCTTTGTTTTTTATTTTATTTTATTTTATTTATTATTATTATTATTTGGTAGTGGGGATCGAACTCAGGACCTTGCACTTGTGAGGCAGGCAGTGGAACCACTGAGCTAAATCTCCAGCCCCCCCTTTTTAAATTTTGAGACAGAGTCTTGCTAAGGCACTGAGTTGCCCAGGCTGCCTCAAACTTGCAATCCTCCTGCCTCAGCCTCCCAGTGTGCTGGGAATACAGGTGTGCACCACCATGGCCACCTGTTATGACTTGTGTCTAGATCTCCCCCCAAAACCTCATGCAGTCATAGGTGGGACTTCTTCAGAAGTGCCTAGATCTAGAGAATGTGATCAATTCATGGTGCAATGCTAGAATTAAGGATGGGTGCTTACCAAATCAGTACACTGATTGGTTTGGCACTGCCCTAATCCCGGTAGCCTGGATACAGGGACAGAAAGACTTGTGTTGTCCTTTGGTTGCTTTGCTGCCTTCTGCCCACCATGAACTGTTTCCCCTCTGTCACCCTGCCTTGGAGCCACCTGACTATGGACTGAAACCTCTATGAACTGTGGGCTAAATAATAAACCTTTCCCCTTTTAACTTTGGGTGTTGAGTATTTTGCCTGAGCAAGGAGAAAAGTAACTAAGACACTCAGCTAAATATGAAACTTTCTAAAGCTTTCTGAAAAGCCAAGGGAAGCCCCCAGAGAGGCCATCTCACTTGTCAGGCCCCTCAGCAAACTGGAGGAGCTGAAAGTACAAGTCTGCATCCCATCCTGATGTTCCAGGTGTGGGCACCCCAGTAGACTCATCCATACTCCTGTTCCGAATTATCTAAATACCCCCATGAACCAGAGTAGAGAAGGATGGTAAGCAACCTCAGATCTGTTCAGGTCAGGTTTTGTTGCCAAATGAATCTGTACCAAATTTTAAAAAAAATTCCACTGTTGAAGATTTCCTGGATTTTGGTATTGTTAGGAGGGATTGTAGGCTTGTGTATTTTTTTATTATTTACTTTATTGGTACATTTTAGGTACATTATGATCACATTCATCATTGGGAATTTGTACCTGGACATGATTTATCTTGGTTCTTGCTTTTTCCCCTTCCCCTTCCCTCCCTTCCACTCTTCCACCCTTCCCTATTTACAAAAGCTTTGTTTCCATTTTTTCCTTCTTTTCTCATTTTTTCTTTCCCTTCTTTCCTTTCCCCCACCTCTTCTACTTCCCCTTCCCCTTTGAACCTTTGGTTCCTATTTCATGTTATCTATTATAGACTTTGGAATTAAGTTTTTTGGTACCAGGGATTGAACTCAGGACCTTGCGCTTGCCAGGCAGGTGCAGAGCCACTGAGCTAACCCTGGCCCTTATCTATTATACATTTTGGTCCCATTTGCACTTTTAGTTTCTCATGACTTGTGTATTATTTTCTGGATTCTGCAATGCAGTTAGCTCTTCTGCAGGCTATGTGCTCTTAGACATATGCCTGGCATAAGATATGTACTTAATCTGTTGGATGGATGGATGGATGGATGGATGGATGGATGGATGGTTGAGGTAGGCAGGTGGATTGATGGATGTGTGGATGGATGGATGGATGGGTGGGTGGATGGGTAGATGCGTGGGTGGATGGATGAGTGGGTGGATGGATGGATGATGTGTGTTCAGAATTAGACTAGAAACTAAAAACTATTTATGTGCTTCTTGCAAGTCCCAAGATCAGCAAAACAACTCTTATAGGAAAAAAACAGAGAGAGAACTTTACAAGAGGAAGAGCAGAATTAAGACGTGTGTAGATGAAGGAGTGGCTAAAGGAGTTGTGGGAGAAGAGCCAAGGAGAGCCCACTAGAGGTTCTGCAGGAAATCTGGGCCTGGGAGGCTCTGACTTAGGATTCTGAAATCTTCTAGTCGCAAAAGTCTGTCCACCTGCCTGCAAGGAACATCTAGGTGGTTCTGCTTGGTACTCTAGATCTAAGCTTGCCACAGTCTCCCAAAATCTGCTCCTCCCAGGCCCCACCCCTCACCTTGGTAAATATCAACTTATTTGTCCAGGTTGCTCAGGCCAAAACCTTGGAGTTGACCTTGACCCCTCCCTTTCTCCCAAGCCATCAGCAAATCCTGCTGCCCTCATGTTAGCACAGTTCGCCACCTCCACTGCCAGCCCCCAGTCCAAGCTGTCATTGTCCTTCCAGCAGTGGCTCGTGTCACCATCCTCCCCAGCAGCCGGTTGGAGGCTGTTCATGGGGGTCCTATTAATCCTGAGTCCAAGGTCATCTGTGACCTCCCTGGGCTGCCTGCACTTGAACCCTGCTGGCCTCCTGGAAGTCCTGACTTGCAGAGTCTTTGTCCAGGCTTTTGGGGGCCCCACGCCTTCCCTTTCTTCAAGCCTTTTCTCCACTGTCACCAGGCCACCTACTGGGAAATGAGAGCACACCACACTGAGCCTCTTTCCCCGTGGCCTTTGTCTCCTTGGTGTTTTATCAGTACAGAGTGCCCTGTGGATTATATGCACTCATTTTATTAACGCTAACTCCTCTGTAGAGTTTCAACTTGGTGAGGGGAGGAAGCTCCGTTTCATTAACCTGTTGGCATCTGTGACATCCATAGTAACAGCTGGTACAGTTGCCCTGCTCAAAATAACTTCTATTATTTAGCATGGGGCTTGTCACTTAGTAAGTGCTCAGCAAAGACTAAATGCTATTGTCTTAGTTATTTTTCTCATTGCTGAGACAAAATACCTGATAGCCAAAGTTGAAGGAGGAAAGGTTTATTTTAGCTCACAGTTCATAGAGAGAGGTTCAGTCCATAGTCGGCTGCCGCCGGGGCAGGGTGGCACGGCAAAAGAGAAACAGTTCATGGTGGGCAGAAGGTAGCAAAGGGATGATCGCAGCTCTTTCTACCCCTTTTATCTTCTCCAGGCTAATCAGAACAGGTGGCACTCACACCCTTAATCCTAGTGCCCTTGAGCCTAGCATTGCACCATGAATCAATCCCAGCAGCACACACTGTAGACCCAGCCACCTCTGAAAAAGCCCCACCTATGACTGCATGAGGCACTGGGGGGACATGTAGACACGAGCCATAACATTTGTTATTATTATTAATATTACTGTTTTTATTATTATTAGCAGTACTGGGGATTTAAAACAGGGCATTTGCACTGAGCTACATCCCTAGGCCTTTTTTATTTTTTTATTTTGAGACAGGCTCTCGCTAAATTGTCCAGGTGGGACTCAGACTTGCAATTCTCCTGCTTCAGCCTCTGCTTTAGGGAAGGAAAGGCTCTTGAATTAATTTAGAAATTCAGTGGTACAAATACGTCACTTTGCAATTGCAAGTGCTCCACACGAGCAGAAAAACAAACACAGCGCATGCACTTGTGCCAGGCGGCTGCGGAGGGGCCCAGCTGACCCGGGCCCTGGCCCTGTGGAGAGCTGCAGGCAGTGGGTCAGGCCTGGCTTCCTGTCTGTTATCACCTCTTTTGCTCCCAGTGCCCGGAAGTGAGCCGCGTGGACACAGGGACCTGGCAGGAAGTGCAGAACCCATGCTCGGGTCTGAGCCCCTCCGCCCTGTCCTCTCCAAGTTGCCTCTTGCTCATGAGGTCTCTCAGGCCTACAGGCTCTGGCCTCGCCCACCTGGCAGTCCCTTCCCCTTGCTGTTAATGGTGTGATTCTGAGACTTGCCGCTACCTGCAAGGATGAGTCACAAGGCCAGAGCATTTCGGATGTCGTGAATCACTTGGCACCTGCCGTCCTGCATGTCTTAAAATGGAAAAAAGCCATAAAGCCATTAAACATATGTAGAATGCACATGTAATGGCTCAGCAGAGCGGTTAGATGCCGTTTATTATGAATGAAGCCCAGATATGCCCTGTACAGAGAGCCTGTTTCTCTAACAATCTCTGGTTATTTTGAGTGTGAGTGTGTGTTGAGGACAGAAGGGTCCTTCGTAATAAGAGACTTTGCAGATACAAACTCAGCCAAAACTTGCATGGTAGAGGCCACAAAACAGGACTATGGGATGCTGACTAGGCCTCCAGTGTGTGGAGTTCAGAGGGAGGAGCACGGGCAGGGGTAGCAGGTGCAAAGGGCCTGGGGTGGGGTAGGGGGAATCCTTCAGGCCTGGCTGGGACAGAGAACAGGGGCAGTGGGGCCGATGCTTGGTGAGCAAAGGGAGGGCAGCTCCAGGGTTCAGGGATCCCGGGGAAGAGTCTGGGTGCTGGTCCACGTATAAGTGAGATCATCCATAGCTATCGCCTCTGCTATGGGAATCAGGTCACGGTGTGCAGTGTTTGCTGGGTCATCTGCTCACCAGTCATCATACGTTTGTTCATTCATTGCTTGTGAGCCAAGCACCACCTATGAGGATGGAGATGTAAGACCATCCAGGAGGAGATGGTGCCCAGCGGGGGCTGTGCCAGTTGTCTCTGCGGGCACAGTGGGGACCCTAAGGAGGAGGCCGCTGTGTCTGCAGGGGCTGGGTGCCAAGGAGGCGAGGCTGGGGCAGGGGCCTGGGGACAGAGCTGGAAGGGCCCCGGTCTCCCTCGCAGGCGATGGTGAACTATGGCTCTCAGCCCCTGAAGCCTGGGCTCACTTTTGGAAGTAAAATTGTTTTTTTTTTTAATTAAATTTTTTATCTTTTCCCCATTACCTGTGCACCCTTCACCTCCTCCACCCTTCCCTATATATATATACATAGATTTCGTTTCCATTTTTTTTCTTTTCTCATAATTTTTCCTTTCCCCTTCCCCTCCCCCCACCCCTCCCCCGTTGGACCTTTTCTTCCTATTTCAAACTGTCAGTTATTCATTTTAATCCTTTTACTCCTTAATTACACTGTCACTTTCTCACACTAGAGAAAGTATTCGGTATTTACACATGTGTCTCCTATTTATTTCACTTAAGAGGATGGCCTCAATATGCATCCATTTAGCTATAAATGTCTCTAGTTTCTCATTCTTTATGGCTGAGTAGTACTCCATTT
>NW_004624828.1:4182383-4356719 GCF_000247695.1 Heterocephalus glaber
ATGATTGCTTCTCAGAGGTGTCTTCTAGATATAGCTGGTCTTTAGGTTTTGAGTCTCTAATGGCTCTGAGGCTATCTCATTTTCATTATACCAGGAAGGACAACTGATTAGATCAATCACAACACCTTAGCCCAATGATACAATCAGCAATACAATAGCATCAAGTACCTCTTAGAAAATGGCAATTTGTGGTAGTTATTAATCTGTCACCTTTAACTGTGTGAATTAAATCAAAATCAAGAACCAAACCAACGTATGTTTATAGTAAATAAACTTTTCAACATAGCAACTTTACCCTTTGGAATGGGGAGTTAGAAGGAGTTGGGGAGGGAGGAATAGGTAGGTAGAATAGGGGAAGGTTAGCAGTGAGGCTAGAGGGCACAGGCAAGAGAAGGAAAGAGAAGAAAAGAAAAATATAGAAGAAATAGGAATTAGGGCCAGAACAGGAACACAAAGGGAGATGAAGAACAATGTGGGACAGCAATGGAGTGAGGGAGAGAGAAAGAAAAGAAAAAAGAAAGAAAAAAGAGAAAAAAAATTTTTTAAAGAGTAGAAAAAGAAGAAAAGAATTAAAAATAAGAGCAAAAAAATAGTGGTAATTTTGAAAACAATAAATAAAAGATAAAAATGAAGGGCCTCCTTCAGGGTATGTCTCTGCTGTCATAATAGATAACGTGGGCAGCATTGTGCAGTTATAAGTCAATGAGTCTCAGCAAGCCAGTCACAGACCCGTGAGATTCAGGTAGATTTCTGGCTGCAAATCCCGAGTTGAGCTCCCTGTCCTCCTACAGGGTTGAACTCTGCAAGGCTGTACTGCAGATTCCAGCTCCCTTCCCCTGAAGATAGTCCAGATGCCGATGGGAGGTGATGATCCCTCCAACTTACCAAGTACGGTGGTCTGGTGTGCCTTTATTGCAGAGATTCTCTTCACTGTTCCAGTGGGCTTCAGTTTTCATCAGGGAGCTTGAGAGAGGCCCTCTCTCTGTTGTTCACTTCTGCAGCTCAGGACAATGGCCTTTATGTCCCCCTGTGCCTCTGTAGTGTGGAACCAAGTAGCTGCACAGATAAGAGGCTGGGGGGGGGCAGGGGGGCTGGAAGTAAAGTTTTATTGGCACCCAGCCACTCACACATGGACCATCTCTGGCTACTTGTATGAACAGTAACAGATTGGAGTAGAGTATTTGTGACAGAAATGGAATGTGGCTGGTAAAGCCTTAAATATTTACAGTCTGGCCCTTCCCCGCCTGGATGGGTGGATTTGTCTCTGGTCCTGCTGAGCTGGTATGGCGGCAGGGAAAAAGTTCTGGAGTCACACAGGCCTTTATTTATTTATATATATATTCTTTCTTTGTCTGTCTTTCTTTCTTTCTTTCTTTCTTTCTTTCTTTCTTTCTTTCTTTCTTTCTTCTTTCCTTTCTTTTTGAGACAGGGTCTTGCTCTGCAGTTCTAGCTGGCCTTGAACTCACTATGTAGCCCAGGCTGACCTCAAATTCATGGTGATCTTCCTGCCTCAGCCTCCTGAGTGCTGGGATTATACCATGCCTGGCTCAAACATGCCCTTAGTAGGTGCCCTGGACAGCTGGTATCTGCTGGAGGAATCAAACAGGTGTTACTGCCGGCATGGCTCAGGGGAGTACAGCCCCAGCCTAAAGCCACCACCAGGGAGGGGAGGAAGGCCAAGCTGTGGGCTCTCAGGGGCTCTGTGACTGCAGAGCTGATGGCCATGGCCATCCCAGGTCCTTGGTGTTAGGGCCCTGGTGGGATGTGACACTTCTGTGAGTCGAGGAACATGGAGGGGGCTGGGTTGGGAGTGGAGGAGGGTAATGAGCTGCTCACATGCTTGGCCAGTGGAGATGCACATGGGACATGGGGGACAGTGCCACAGTGGGAGCCGGAAGGACTGTCCTGGCTAGAGGTCCAGCTCCAGGAGCTTTGGCTCAGAATGGCTCATTGGTCCTGACAATGGCAGGGTCACAGGGGAAGTGGGTGTCGAGTGGGAAAAGAAGCCAAGAGCCACTGAGCATTGAAGGACAGGGAACCAAGGTGGCAAGGCAGGAAGGGATGTTGGTCCTTTCTTTAAATTTTGGCAAAAATCTATATAACATAAAATTGGCTCTCTTAAGCATGTCTAAGCACCCAGCTTAGCAGCATCGAGTACATCCCTCGGCTGTGCCATCCTCGCCGTCCACCTCCAGGACTTTCCATCTCCCCAGCTGAGCTCTGTCCCAGGAAACGCTGACCCCCGTCCCCTCCCCAGCCCGGCACCACCGTCCTCCTTCCTGTCCCTGTGGATCTGACCACGCTGGGCCTCCTGGGAATGGGGCCCTGCGTTGCGTGTCCTCCTGTGTCTGCCACAGCTCCCTGAGCAGCATGGCCTCAAGGTCCATCCGGGCTGTAGCAGTGCCAGGATTGCCTTCCTTTCCATGACTAATATCTCATCCTACGGACGGATCACCCTGTGTGTATCCATTCATCTGCCCATGGACACCGGGCTTTTCACACTTCTCGGCTGCTAGAAATCCTGGACAGGGTGAGAACCTGGAATGAGGCTGGGAAGGCAGAGGAGGAAACAAGTTCAAGGGCAGGTAGGTCAAGGTCTGATCAAAACCAGAAAGATGAGGCTTGGGCAGCTTCCAAGGGAAAAAGGATCTCCTCAAAAAAGCCAGAAGGTCTAGCTCATGAGTACCTGTCTCCCCAGAAAACTGCTGAAGTTGTACCACTGATACAGAAGTCCATTCCTGCCAGGTGTGGTGGTGCATGCCTGTGACCCAGTGCTCGGGGAGGCTGAGATGGGAGAATCGTGAGTTTGACCCCAGCCTGGACCATTTAGACCCAGTCTCAAAATAAAAAATGCAAAGGGCTGGGGATGTAGCTCAGTGCAGAGGCCCTGGGTTCAATGCTCTCTCTCTCTCTCGCTCTCCCTCCCTCTCTCTCTCTCTCTCTTTCTCACCCCCCAAACAACTCAAAAAGAAAAAGCAAAAAAAAAAAAAGTCCATTCCTAAATTTACAGTGACACCTAATTATGCTTATTTTTTTTAATGTAAACTGTTTATCTTTTAGAAACACTGCTATGTTTCCAAGACTACATTTTGGTGCAAAAGACCATTTTTGAGGCAATGCCTTGGAAGCAGTTTCTAGAAAAACGAGCAGCCCACAAAAATGTGTGGCTCTTCCCATCCCGGGACCAGTGGGAGCCCAAAGCAAACACACAGGGCTTTTCCCACCTCTCCTGTTCTCCCCAAATATGTACAGCCACATGCAGCCAGCTTTGAGGAAAACAAAATGTTTTTTTGGAATTCCAGACCCACAAAAAGAAAGAAGAGAGGAAATGATGTGCTTCTGGTTGTAAAAAGAATTCATTTTCTAAAAGAATTCACCTCCATCAGGATTTTTTTTGTTTGTGCAGAGTGTTCTGTGGTCTCCATTCATTCAGCAAATATTTGTGTGTCCCATATATCAAGCAGCTGAAGAGCTTATAATGAATAATGTATTTTCATGTATTAATAATCATCTTGTAAGGGCCGGGGATTTAGCGCAGTGGTTCCGCCGCCTGCCTCGCAAGCATAAGGTCCTGAGTTCAATCCCTGGTACCCCCCCCCCAAAATTAGGTAATAATCATCTTGTAGAGTCCCGTGTGGTGGTGGACCCCTGTCATCCCCGCACTAGGGAGGCTGAAGCAGGAGGATCCTCTACATAGCGAGACCCTGTCTCAAAGAAAGGAAAAAATATATAGATGGTTATCTATATATCTATATATTATATATTTCACTGGAGATATGTCAATATGTATAGATTTATATATCATCATGTAGAACGTTACGAAGGGAGACGTTCCTAGAGAAATTTTAAATTGGCCTTGTGACACTGCAGACCCTTCAGGTGAAAGATCCTTCTGGAAGCTGTGTTCAACTCAGTCGCTCACTCACAACTAGGCAGGTACTACAGTATTTAACCTTGGCTGCACTCACTGGGGAGGCCCAGCACGCCAAAGAAAATGTTCATGGCCCGCAGTTACTGACTGAGCTGTGGGCGGCTGGAGTTGGGAGGGCAAGGCCCAATATGGCGCTTCCCAGCCTGGACTTCTGGTCGGGACTCTCCCACCTCCTGTCCATGCATCCCTGCTCAGGCCCAGCTTCTCACCCTCTTCCACTTTCTGTAGCTGCTGGTGTCTTCGCCTTCAGCTTGTTGGGAGCAGCCCTCCTCCCCTGTCCTGGAAACAGTGGTGTCTGGCCTGAAGTTCAGTCCGTCAGGGCCGCTCCAGAATCGCTTCTGGGTCTGATGTCCTGGTGGCTCCTTGCAGAGCTCTAGGGCTCCAGCCTCTCCTGTTCTTTCTTATCCCTTTGTCTCCTCCCTCCTGCCTTCCAGGCCCTTCTGGGCTACATCAGGAGGGACAGATGGGCACTTTCTTTCTGCTTTAGTCCGCCAGACAGATGACAGGGCCCTTCCCTTTGTCCTAACTGCATCGGACTTAGCTGGGTATTCAAGGCCTCCTTAGTCCTGCCCCAACTCCCCTCTCCTTGTTGCATTTTTCTCTTCTCTGCTTGGACTTGCCAGATGCTAAGGTCTTGTGCTTCCTCACCATGAACGTCAGAATCTCGTTGGAGTTAAGTAGGAAAATGTAAGACGAACGCTGGGACTTCCCGCCACAGTATGGCTGACGCTGGGGGCCAGATGGTCTTTGGTGGTGGGGCTCTGCTGGCCACTGTGCGGTGTCCAGCAGCCTCCCATCGCCACCCTCCAGCAGCGCACTCCCTTCCCAGAGCTGCCACTGCCAACCATGTCTCAGACACTGCCAGATGTTGGGGCGGGGAGAGCAGATCACGCCTCAGTGGAGAGCCCTGGACTGAGCAGCTGGAGAGACAGGGACCGAGGGGGCTCCCACCACAGTGCTCACTGTAGCATTGAAAGGCTGTTCTGATGTGCGCTAGTGATTCATGTGTCTCATTTCCTCTTCTGGGTTGTAACAGAATCCTGGAAGGTGGTGACAGCTATCCCGCCTACCCTTCCCACTGGGCACTGTGAGGAGGGTTTCACAGTAAACGCACGAGTCAGGCCCACAAGGCCTACAGTGTTACAAAACCCTACATTGCGGAGCCCTTGTCCAAGAGCTGATAATCTCCGTGGTCTGGATTCCATCTAAATCAACAGTCCATCCCTTTCCAGATGTCATTTCTTTTACTAAATCCCCAGAGAAATTTTAATCAGAAGCCTTTACTCTTAATTGACTTCCCTTTTTGCCCAGCCAAAACTGCGAGTCAAGTTCTTTTCCAGAAAGTTCAGGAGGTGGAGTCTGACAGAAATGCTGCCTGTCTCAGCCCTAGGAGCTAATTAGGACACATTGGGAGAATATGAAATGCCTCAGTTTATCTCTTAAGCCCATCACAGGGGTTTGATTGGTCTCTTTGTTTTGTTTTGGAACTTTTCAAAGATTTTACTGTTAAGTCAATTTGGGGGAAAAAATAAGAACCAAGATAGATTCCATAAAGGTACAAATTTCCAATGATGAATGTCATTATATTGTATACCTAAAATGTACCACTAAAATTAATTTTTTAAAAAGATTACCCCTTAATTTAGTTAATGATACTCTTTGTGTTGGGCTCTCAAGCTATTTCTAAATTTTGTACTATTTTAAGTAATGTTAAAGGATTTAACATCACATATTTCAGAATTATTTCTTTTTTTATTTTTATGGTACTGGGGATTGAACTCAGGACCTTGCACTTGCAAGGCAGGTGCCGGATCCATTGAGCTAAATCCCTGGCCCTCAGAATTATTTCTTTAGGATTGACATGTGAAAGTGAAATTACAAGGTTAGAAATAAATAAAAATTCTTAGAATTTAAAAAAAAAAGTCAGTTTGGAGGGCCGGGGATGTAGTTCAGCCCACCTGCCTCAAAAGCCCAAGGTCCTGAGTTTGATCCCCGGTACCAGAAGGAAAAAAAAAAGTGAATTTGGAGCAAAACTAGGCTGTCTTATCAACTGACCAGAAGAATAATTCTTTGGTGGCTTTTTTTTTTTTTTTGAGACAAGGTGTCACTCTGTAGTTCAGGGTGACCTTGAACTCACTGTGGAGCCCAGGCTGGCCTCAAACTCATGGTGATCTTCCTGCCTCAGCCTCCGAGTGCTGGGATTATGCCTGTGCACCACCACATCCGGCTCCCCAGAGTCATTTTAATGCAAATCAAACCATAAAGTAGCTAGAGAGGTTGAGATAAACTGCATGGACAGCAAAATTCTGATTGTTTCTCAGTAGAAACTCTGAAACAATCGTTCATTCAATAGTCTGGTTACAAAACTCTTAGGTGGCCTGGCCTGGTGGTGCACGTCTGTGATCCCAGCACTCTGGGAGGCTGAGGCAGGAGGATCACAAGTTTGAGCCCAGCCTGGGCAACTCAGCAACTTATTGAGATAACTGGGCAACTGTCTCAAGATAAAAATATGAGGGCCTGGGGGCCTGGGGAGGGAGTGCAGCGGTAAAGAGCTTGCCTACTGGGTTAGTGCCTGGATCACTGTTAAATCTACAGAGTTAAGTTTTGAAAATGAAGAGTTTGCCCTGACCTTGGGTGCTGGGTTCTACAACTACGGCAGCCCCCTCCAGTTCCTTGCCGGCAGGGAACATGCTCAATTCAGAGTTCAGTTCCCTATTAGATAAGAGAAACCTGTACTGAAGGTTTCAGAAATACCTGGGGGCAAATTGTTTTAAGTTTCCCTTTCACAGTTTCAGTTACTCATGCTCCAGAAATAGTAACCGGAGAAATCCCAGAAATAAACAGGTCATAGATTTTCACTAACTTTCCTTACAGCATATTTTGATAAGTATCCTATTGTGGGATTATTATTGGTATTCATCTCTTACTATGCCTAATTTACAACTTCAGTTTTATCATAAGGATGTATATAGGATGTATCATAAGGATGAGCTTTAGTACTAGCCACAATTTCAGGCACCCACTGGGGTTTGGGGATACTAAATTATTTCCGATCCTTGCAAAAATTCAGCAAGGCCAGTATGATTTTCATACCCTAAAAAAGTAATCAGGCTGAAGTGGTGGCGTACTCAGGAGGCTGAGGCTGGAGGATTGCTGTGAGTTTGAGGCCAGGCTGGGCTACATAGTGAGTTTCAGGCTACAGAGTGAGACCCTGCCTCAAACAACCAAAGAACAACAAAATCAATGTCCCCTTCATTGCCCAGGCTTGAAGGCTGGGGTCACCCCATCTTCTCTTCTCCTGTAGCCCATGAGCCCACTGCCCCCATCCCTTCTCCTGGTTCCTGTAGGTCCCACTACTCTAACAGTGCTAGTGTGGATCCTTCTCTCTCCATTTCCGAGCAGCCTGCTTGGTTCCAAGCCTCTATTATCAAGGCTGTTGCAATCACCTGATTTTTGCCACTCGGGAAGGGAACAAAAGGGACCAAGCAGGTCCTATTATTTGCACCCTCCCCCAAACCAAATGCTTCTGTTGTCTTAAGCACCACGGGATACTGTGAATGCATTTCATTGAGTCGTGAGAAATTGTAAGGTTTTTAATAAAACATGATTAGACTCTGAGATACAGCGGTTGGAGTGCCAGGTTTGAACACATGTTCCTTATTTTTTTTTCATTTTAGTAGTCTGTATTTGAAGTATATCATGGCTGCGGTCCTCACAGGGAGTTGATGCATGGCTGTAACACAGTAAATTCCTTTTTCACCCCTTTCTCCTCCGCCCTCCCAGTCCCCCCACGTCTTGGTGTGAACAAGAGTCCTTGAAACTGCTGTCCATCAGGTACAACAGGTGCGACAGGCCACGCCTGTGTTTCCCAATATGCCGGTACTTGCTGGGACTCTTGTTGCCGAGTGCTTTTTCCTTGGTACTCGGGAAACCCATCCCAAAAGGCTTAAGAAACATCTGTAGGGAAATTTGTTTTAAATTTAAATACTTCTGCAAATTGGCAACAGAGCCCTTGTTTTATTTGAGCAAGGAAATCCCACAGAACGCCTTAGCATTGCAAGCAAGCAGGGATGGGCAGACAAGCCTGCGTGAGGCTCCTGGTCGGAACAGTTTCCAGGCTGCGAGATCATCTCTCTGAGTGGACACATGGGCGTGGACATGTGCCAAGAAAACCTTATTCCAGCACCCTCACGCTTGAATTGCATCCAATTTGCATGCATCACAAAATATTTTGATTTTGACTTTTTTGGGGGGCGGGTTATGCAGCTTTATTGAAGAAAAATAAATCAGTTACTAGCAGAGCTATTAGTTGATCACTCATCCATTGACAACTTGCATCATTTACTCAGTGCTGTATTAAACAGTGTTTTGGAAGATAGAGTAACTAATAGCTCCAAGCCTCCTAACAATTTGAATGAAAATTACAAAATGTTTTGAGACCCTATTTTGGAATACAAAGGGTGTTTGAGTTCCAATTTCCATTCTCTGTAGAACAAGAACAGGTCATTCCTTTATTGACATGCATAAAATACATCACATTTTCTGTTCTGCCGATGCTATAAATTCAATACCAGTTCTCCAGCCACATCAGTTATGAGCACAAAGTATATCATGTAACCTCATATCTCTAACAGTGGAAGGCTTAACAAGAATGGATGCTGCTAGAATAATGCTGCTTCCTCGCCGTGACAACCGAGCATCCATCTCCCACCCTCAGGTGGCTTCTTCAGCAGTTAGAGCTGTGAGGAATGGTTTAGTCTCATAACCAGGTTAGAGTGATGACATTGGCCACATAATACACATGCTCCATTTTTTAAAAAAGTTCTGAATCTTGGGCAACTGTTCTCTTGTAACTACTTTACAGTTTCTAAAAGCACTTGTTGTCCAAAGCTGGAAGAGCTTAAGTCTTCTCAAATGAGCATGTGAATGAATGGAGGGAGGTAAGCAAAAAATAAAATTAAAAAAAGATGAGGTCGGATATGGGAGCAGCCAGATAAGAAAATCAAAAAGAACAGTAATTTAAAGTTAATTCCATCTATAATGCAGGTTATTCTGCTTTTAAGGTAGCATCACATGGCATACTTCTGAGTCCATTCTCGAGATATTCTGTTGTACTTGTCTCTGTTTTATAGATCCGTGCAATCTCTGGCACTAGGGGGTCAATCTGGGTTTGGATCACACAGCAGTGAACAAATGGATAAAAGAACTTTAGAAACAGTTAAAGCAGGAGACCACTGTGATCTTAGGATATCAAGACAAATGCTGCCATTACTGTTAATATTTGGATGATAAATTCTTGTTGTAAATGCAACCTTAGGTGGTTTGAAGGGGGTAGTCTGTAGGAAAATGAATTGTCAAAAAGAATACACCACCTTGATATGGGCTGTCATTAGGTCCCATAATTGTGGCTTGCCCCTGGAACATGTCATCCCCAACTGGGCCTGCAGAACATTGTGCTGGAGGGTCACGGGCCAAATCACTAAGTTCCTTATTAATCCGCTTCGGCGCCATGGTACTTGCCGGTCCCGCCGCGTCTGGATGGTCCTCAGCTCCCAGCGGCTCAGACACGGCCAGAGGCCAGGCCGGGGCTCCTCGCCTGACCTCGCCTAGGCGCCTCCCCGGCCGACGGGGCTCCGCGCGACACCACCACTAGATGTCCGCCGGACAGAAGTAGGCCGCGCGCCCGATTTTGACTTCTTGCAACTACTTCACAGTGTAAAACCACCCTTAGCTTGCACTGGTTGCCTCCTGGCCTGTAAGGAGTTATTGGTGCACGCCTCCCCCCCCCCCCCCATGCAAAACCTCAGAGGAAAGATACGTATCTTTGTGGGACACCAAAGGAGAATGATTTGCAGGACTGACAGGTGTTCTGAGTACGGTGAGGTCATTCATTGATCTAAGAACCATTTTGCCTGTTTTCTGGTGACATGGTCCTGAGATAACGTGGAACTCCGAAGGGAGCCGTGCAGCAGGGGGTCCACGGGGACCGCGCCTTAGTGTAGCGTCGCCATTGTTCTCCTTTGTAGCCAGTATGGATGTTTCACCCCTTTTCATGGCGAACTCACAGTTTCAGGGTTTTTGCAAATAAAGGTCATTAGAATTCAGCCCCCTCTCTGCCCAGTCTCTTTCCCTACTATCTCTGTTTCTGTTCGGTTCTTTCTGCCTGTCAGATTCTGCTTCACAGTTGTGTCCTGAGTGATGTATTGGATGAGCTCCTTATTAAGCGGCATTTTGGCTGGGCGTGGGGGTACACACTTGTAATCCCAGCTCCTTGAGAGGCTGGGGCAGGAGGATCCCAATTTAGAGACCAGCCTGGGCCACTTAGAGGAAACTTGTCTCAAAATGAAAAGTAAAAGAGAGCCGGGAGTGGCTCAGTGTGGAGTGCCTGGGCTCCATCCCCAGTACCACTCACTTCCACATACCCCTCAAGGCCTTCCTGAAGGAAGGTGACTTCCCGCTCGTGTCCCCTTCCGAGGGCCTCTGACCTCCTAGCCACTTCAGGACCCCTGGGCCATCTGGCCAGACCCGTGTCCTCCCCAGGAAGGCGTCCAAGTCCTGCAGGACCCCTGCTCCCTGGGGCCCTGGCAGCCCCTGCCTGGGACTCCTGGCCGTCACAGCTGCTCTGCCCTCTCGCAGTCCCCATGCGCCCGGCTCAGCCTCGCTGTCACCGAGAGCTCCCGGGGGAGGCCCGGCTGCCCGGCAGATTTGTGCCATCCTTGTTGCAAGTCCGTGCTTGTTGCCGCGAATCTGTGCTGATATCACCTAGCAACCTCGTGGCCCTGCCCGCTCCAAGTCCCTGTTGATCCACGGCTTAAACTTTGCCCTCCCTACACTCCGAGCCGCCCGGGGGGGCCTCGCTCTCGCCCTGGGCTGTCTGACCCCCGGCCCCATTGTGCCAGCGAGCAGAGCACAGCACCCAGCATCTTGCCCTGTCCTTGGCCTCCTTCTGCTCTTACAGTTGGTCTGATGATTGTGTGGTCTTTCTCTTTACACAATCTCCAATCAGAACTCCCATGATCGAACCCTGACTAGAACATGTTCATTCTTTTTTTTTTTTTTTTTTTTTTTTGGTACCAGGGATCGAACTCCAGTCCTTGTGCTTGCGCAGCAGGCGGCGAAACCACTGAGCTAAATCCCCAGCTCAATTTTTGCTTTCTTAATGAGAGAGGAATGATTCGTACTTTCTTGTCTTCGCCCATTTGTTGTAATTATAGTCTTTGGCCACTCCATCCTGCAGGCTGGAATTCCTTTGCTTTTTTACAAACTTCCCTTGGTATCTGTGGGGATGGGTTCCAGGCCCCACTCAGACACCAAGATGCCCTGGTTGCCTGTGTGATGTGATGGAGCATTTGCACATCCTCCAGCTTTGAATCCTCTAGCTGACTCACAATACCTAATAAAACCGGGCATGGTGGCACACACAAGAATCCCAGCACTCAGGAGGCTGAGGCAGGAGGATTGCCACAAGTTCAAGGCCAGCCTGGGCCGCATGGTGAAACCCTGTCTCAAAACACCAAAAAAAAAAGTTTCTTAAAAGAAATGAGAGTCTGCCTCAAGTCATCAGTAAGGAGAAAAATACATGTTTGCTATCAAAACAGCCTCCTCTTTCCTTCTGTGAATAGCCAAGCTGTCACTGGGGTAAACTCCGCATAGCTCTGAGTCATGGAGTGGCGGCACACATCTGTGATCCCAGCACTCTGGGAGGCTGAGGCAGGACGATCTCAAATTCTAGCTTGGGCAACTTAGCGACTTAGCAAGACTGTCTTTAAAAAAAAAAAGGCTGGAGGGGCCGGGGATTTAGCTCAGTGGTTTCGCCACCTGCTGCGCAAAACGCGACGGGAGTTTGATCCCTGGTACCAAAAAAAAAAAAGGCTGGCGATGCAGCTCAGTGCCAAGGGAATGGGTTTAATCCCCAATATTGCAAAGGGGGGAGAATGGGGTCCAGAATTTCAGGACATATAAACAACTATAAATACGGAAAAAGACACAGCTCTACTTAAATCAGAAGGAAGGTTTTGAATAGACATTTCTCCAAAGAAGATACACAGTTGGTTCATGAACGCTGCTGAGCACCACGAATCCTCAGGGAAATGCAAGCAAAACCACGAGATAGCACTTCACAGCCATTTGGATGGGTATTAGCAGAAAGGAAGGAAACACGTTGGCGAGGATGTGGAGGAAGTTGGAACCCGTGTGACCCGTTGGTGAGAGTGTAAAATGGATATGCTACAATGGAAAACAGCACAGTGGTGCCTCAAAGATTAAAAGAATTATCATGTGATCCAGCAGTTCCACTTCTGGAATTATACCCTGAAACTGGACAAATGTTTATTACAGTGTTATTCACTACAGCCCAACAGTACAAGTGACCCAAGTCTCCAGTGAAGGAAGGGTGGATACACACGGTGTGGTCCATCTGCATGATGGACTATTACTCAGCCGTGAAAAGGAGTCCTGACATGCCACAGCAACGATGGACCTTGAGGCTGCACTGCTCAAGGACCTGAGCCACGCACAACAGGACATGCAGCTCAGGGCCCCACTCCCAGGAGGTCCAGCGTGGTCAGATCCACAGGGACAGGAAGGAGGATGGTGCTGGGCTGGGGAGGGAGGGGGGTCAGCATTTCCTGGGACAGAGCTCAGCTGGGGAGATGGAAAGTCCTGGAGGTGGGCGGCGGGGACGGCCCAGCTGTGGGATGCGCTCGATGCTGCTGAGCTGGGTTCTTAAACATGGTTTAGAATGGTAAATTTTGTTTTAGCACAATGTGAAATAATAATACTGACAAGATGACTTACTCTGATGGCGTTTCCCAGACCGACACTGGAGGAAGCCTGTCCTTTCCAGTCTGCACCTGCGCATTTCCACAGCTCCCAGGCCAAGTCACGGGATCACAGCTTTTTATTACTTTTCTTAGTTTCCACAAGCTAAGAATGTTTTTTTTTTTTTTTGCATTTTTAAGTGATTGAGGAAAAAAGAATATTTAATGGCAGGAAGCGGTGTGAACTATAAATAAAGTTTTATTGGAAGAGCACCAGGCCCGGAGGAGGATTGGGCAAGGAGGCGCTCTCCCGGGGCACTTGGCTTGAAAATGTGCCAAAGAAACTCAGTCTTCAACCAACAGAATATTTTAATGCAGTACTTTTAAAAATCCAAGTATTGCCAGCCAGGACCAGTGTCAAACACCTGTCATACTGGCACTTGGGAGGCTGAGGCAGGAGGGTCTCGAGTTTGAGGCCAGCATGGACCACATGGTGGGACTCTGTCTCAAAAAATAAACCAAACCAAACCAAAAAAAAAAAAAACCCAAACAAAGAAACAACAAAAAAAGCCAAAAATAAAAATCCGTGAGGAGCAAATTATCAAAATTTTAAATGAAAATAGGATCAACATTCTAGGCTTTTCCTCCAGCCCCAGGCTGCAGTGTGGCCTTTGAGCAGTGGCGACAGAGACTTATGTGGCCCACAAAGCCTGAAAGATGGAATCCCTGGTGCTCCCTGGGGGGTTGGCGAAGGCCCGAAGGACATCACTTTGGGAGAGGACCGTCCCCTGCCTCCTTAGCCCCGAGCCACAACTGCCACCAACCACACATCTGCCCTGTCCTCTGTCTCCTCCGCCTGCCTTTCTGTGTATCTCCTGGGGAAAAATGAGTGTACACTCCTTAATTATTTAATGTGGGGATAATGGCATTTGAAAGTCAATAGCGGCAATTAGCACCGAATTAATAGGCACACTAATGCCTTGCGCTGGCTGGCTACTTGCAAGATGACTCGCAGGAAACATTGGTAGAAGCCACCACCTTACATTCAGGTTAAATAAATACTCAATCAGTCAACTCTTCACTTAGAGGGCTTTAACGTCACTAGGCTTCTTTTTTTTTGAGATAGGGTCTTGCTATGTAGCCCAGGCTGGCCTCGAACTTGAGGCAATCCTCCTGCCTCAGCCTCCTGAGTGCTGGGCTTACAAGTGTGAGCCACCATCCCCAACTATGACAGATTTTTAAATAGCAAATTGCTTCTTGGTATTTTGTTTTGTTTTTTGCTCTTGTTCTTTCTCCCTATGATTTAAAAAGTGATTTTTAGCTAGATATGGTAGTGTTCACCTGTAATTCCCACAGTAGGGAGGCTGAGGCAGGAGTGCAGCAAATTTGAGGGTAGCCTGGGCTACATAGTGAGTCTTTGTCTCAAAAAACCAAAACAAACAAATAAATAAAATACTAAAAATAAATTAACAGTGCTCTTTGATAAATGTAAGTCAGATTCTTTTGCACCTGTGGATTCAGCCTTTCAGCAATTCCCTTGGCAACTGGAATAAATTCCAGACCTCTGCTGCCCGAGGGTCCCTGCTACCCCGGGGCCTTTGCATGTACTGGTCTCTGGGCCCAGTGTCCTTGCCCACATCTTCCTGAAGCTGGTCCTTTCTGGGTGCCTGTCTGATTTCTTTCTTTCTTTCTTTCTTTCTTTCTTTCTTTCTTTCTTTCTTTCTTTGTTTTTTTTTTTTTTGAGACAAGTTCTCCCTATGGAGCCCAGGCTGGGCTCAGACTCTTGATCCTCCTGCCTCAGCCTCCTGAGTGCTGGGATGATGGGTCTTTGCCACAACACCTGGCTTAAGAGCAGTACTTTCATCTGATTTGTTCACCCGAAGGTCCTCAGAACCCAGAATGCTGCTCAGCACTCAGTAAATCCACTTTTTCTTTCTTTTTCTCCTTTTAAGGGTTGGAGTGTAGCTCCGTGGTGGTGCTTGCCTGATACACACGAGGACTCCAAAAAAACCCCTTTTATTTCTTCATATTCTCAGTCCACACGCTCAGTCATGTAGATCCTGGCCGCCATCTGCTGCCTGTCCCTCTAGCAGTGCCTTTTTCAGGTGTCACATAAGTGGGAACACAGGGCCCGCTTTTGACCTTGGCTTTGAGATTCACCCTGCCTGTTGTTGCGTCTGTTGGTGGCCAAGTGGTCTGTTGTGTGATTGGGCCACAGCCTGAGCCTCCGCTTCATTTTCTGTTCATGGTGGATGGGGGGTAACAGTGCAGCCACTGGGTGTAAGGGGGTCTTCGTCTGTTTTTCCCTCCTCCCTCCCTCCCTTCCTCCCTTCCTTCCTTTATTCCTTTTTTTTTTTTCAGTACTGGGGATTG
This sequence comes from Heterocephalus glaber, assembly GCF_000247695.1. The sequence goes on from NW_004624828.1 coordinate 4,197,447, forward strand.
AACCCAGGGCCTTCACCCCAGTGGCTCCATCCCCAGCCCTTTTAAAACTTTTTATTTTGGGACAGGGCCTTGCTAAGTCACTAGGTCAGTGGTGACGAACCTATGGCATTCATGCTGCAGTGGGCTGTTTGTACCACTGAAAGCTGTTATTGTGTTTTTCTTTTAGGACAAAAGCTGTTAATGTATGAGTTGTTTTTTCTAAAGTGAAACCTCAGTATTCAGGTTTAATTGCAGTGTTGGCATTTTGCGATAAATAAATGGGTTTTGGGTTGCAGTTTGGGCACTTGTCTCTAAATGGTTCGCCATTGCTATACTGGGTTAGGGCAGGACTCAAACTTGGATCCTCCTGCCTCAGCCTTCCAAGTGGCTAGAATTATAGGCATTCTCCCTCATGCCTGGGTTATGGCTGGATTTTTTTTTTTTTTGGTACCGGGGGTTGAACTCGGGACCTTGAGCTTTCGAAGCAGGTGGCAGAACCACTGAGCTAAATTCCTGGCCCATGGCTGGATTTTTTAAATGTAAATTCATCATACAAATATTTGAAGGTTTGCTGCATTCCAGGCCCTGCAGGTCCTGGGTTTCTTTTTGGAGAGCATGCTTCCTTTTTTAATGGCCGCAGAGAATTACTCAAAGTTGTACAGTGATTCATGTAACCATTTCCCTGTGGGCGAACACTTTGTTTCTGTTTGTACTTGTAACTTTAGCTAAGCCACCAGGGACGTGGTGTCTGTATCCTCCCCCCCCCCCCCCCCCACCCCCTGCCCTGCCCAGTACTGGAGATTGAACCCAGGGCTTTCACACTGAGCTCCATCCCCAGCCCTTTTCATTTTTTATTTTCAGACAGGGTCTTGCTAAATTGCTCATGCTGGACTCAACTTGAGATCCTCCTGCCTCAGCCTCCTAGAGTGCTGGGGTGTCAGATGTACACGGTATTCAGATGTACATGCTCAGCGTACATGGGTAGTTTTTTTTTTTTTTGGCACCGGGGATTGAACTCGGGTCCTTGTGCTTTGTGCAGCAGGCGACGAAACCACTGAGCTAAATCCCCGGCCCATACGGGTATTTTTAAGATACCTTCGGAGCCCCGCTCTCCATCTCTGACTGTTGCTTTGGCCTTGTCCCGAACCTTTCCTGCAGCAAGTGGCCCTGCCCGGGATGGGCACACTGCCAGATCCTCTCCTGTCTTCCAATCCATGCTGCACAAGGGGTGGGCAGGGCCACCAGCACAATGACAGAAACCCCAGAAACTGGCAACAAAGGAGGGAGCAGAAAGGTTCTCCTTCAGGGGAGCTAAGGTGAATTTAAGGACCAATCCAGGCTAGTCTCAAACTTGCGATCCTCCTTCCTCAGCCTTCCAAGTATCTGGGATTATAGGCCTGAGCCCCCACACCTGGCTGATAGTTTGAATTTTGATCTTTGCTCGGGCTACAGATTTCTCGGTCTCTCTGTCTCTCTGTGTCTGTCTGTCTGTCTGTCTGTCTCTCTCTCTCTCTCTTCTCCTTTCATCAGTTGCTACTTATCAAGCCATTTACATGCTCCTCCACTGTGCCGTACTTGGCTCTGATGCCCCCAGGTCTCACAGAAGGGCTGGATTTCTAAGGAGGGAAAAGAGGATGAGTGAAAAAGTACCATTCCCCAAGCAGAACTACACACTACCCTCGGAAAGGAGGGCTGCTACCTTTGGCGCGAAGTACCGGGCGAGAAATGAGCACTAAGTGTTTGGTTAAAATGACCAAGTGCACAAATATGCCCTGGAATGGTTGTACCATAGCAGGAGGCACTCCCTAAAGACTTTATCAAGATGATTTGTTTTTCCAGTCACAAATGGCAAAGAGCACAACTGCTTTTAGGGTTTCAGAGGTTTAAATTGGCGAACATCAGCAGGCAACCCTGGTTATGTTATAATGGAGTGAATTCCCGCGATGAGGCTGATGGGTATTTATTGAGCATTGACTATGTGCTGGGCCCCAGCGGGTTGCGTCATGCTCCAGAGTTATGTCATACAACCAGCTGAGGTGGTTTAGAATTATTTGCTCCATGGATGGGCAAAGAAATGGAAGCGCAGAAGGGTTTAACTCACTGGCTAAATGTCACCCAGCTAAAGCCCAGAGGATGCAGGCTTTGGACACAAACCCTCCTCTCAGCAACTGCGTTGTGTGGACACAGGGGCGCCTGCCCTCCGCTTGGCTTCCGGAGCTCTGTGTCCCCTCAGTTCTCCTCCTTTCTCCCTGGCTGCCCCTCTCAGTCTCCTCCACCGCATCCTCCACCTGCGTGTGACCTTGAACTTGAGGAGGGCCTCTCTATGCCCACTTTCCTGGCGACTGCATCAAGTCACAAGAGTTGAAGTGCATCTCAGGACAGCGCTCTGTGTCCCAGCCTGGCTGTGTCTTGTGGCTCTGTCTGCCCCGCAGGTGCAGAGCTGCTGCCTCGTCCCCCGCCATTGGGCTCCCCACCCCCAGCCTCTGGCATTGACTCCTCCTGTCCCTCGGGCCTCTTCAGTGTCTCCACCTCAGAGTGCTTTTGTCACCTGGGTCCCTGCCACCTCTGACTGGTGTCCAGCCTGGGCTTCTGCCTCCACTGAATGCTCCCCACTAAGTGGTCCTGATGCTTCCAGATGTGTTACTCGGTGTCCCTGAGCCCCACCTTCCAGGGCCTGCCCACCACACTCCCAGACCCGCTGTGGCCCTTCCCTCTGTAAGACCACCTCCCTCACCTTCCTCTTCTTCCTCCCCTCCCTCCTTCCATCTGCCATAAGAAAGTGCCCCAGGCTGGGTGGCTCATATGGCAGACACCTCTCACAGCTGTAGCTCTGGACATCTGAGATCGGGGTGCCCGCGGGGTTGGGCTTTGGGGGACCCTCTCCTGGGCTGCAGATGGCTGCTTCTTGCTGTGCCTTCATCGGGTGGAAGCACACCAGAGAGCTCTCTGGGGTCCCCTTTGCAAGGACACTGAGCCCTGTGACCCAATCCCCTGGTTGGGAGACACATCCGGTCTCAGCCTCCCACAGCTCTCTGCCCCCCACGGTTGGCTCCTCAAGTGACCTTGTGACCTCGAGTGCCTGATGAGACAACTGTCAGCAGGTAGGCATGGCCAAGACCAGTCACCAGGCTCAACCAGAACCCAGAAGATGCTGTGGAGGACCAAGCCTCCTGTGGTGGACATTTGTCACTTTGAAGGGAGGACAAGAAGGGACAAGGGAAGTCCACACCCTTCTCCACTTCCAGAAGAGGAAGAGCAGATGCAAGTGACAGGGAAGTACTGGGATGTCAGCCTTGTGCCATCAGCCCCGGCTAGAACTCAGCCTTTGAAACACTCACTGTTCAGCAAGGTTCCTGGCCTCACTCCTTAGTCTCGTGTTACATTTCTTGCTCATCTTGCATAGTTCAAGCATGACTTCGTGAGAAACAGACATTTGTGTTTGATGTGATCTGGAACCTCTTCTTACTGCAAGTTGTGTGTCTCTCTGTACACTGAGCAGGCAGGAAAACTAGTTAGGGTTATTAGACCTCAGACTGAGGAAGACTTGAGTGTGGATGGATCGGCCACTTTGGCAGAGCTGGAGCAAAGTGTGTGGGTGTGAACGCGAAGGATGAGGCCCTGGGCTGGGGGCAGGCTCTGCTCCTGCGGAGCCCCAAAGCCTGGGGCCAGTGACTTTGAGGTGAGGTCCACAGACCCAGGCCACAACACCTGATGCCCAGCCCCGCCTGTGGCTGGCTCCAAGGTCTCCTGGCTGTCCTGGCGGCTACAGGGGACGCTGCTCTGGCTGCCAGGGCTGCCAGGACATGCGGGTCTTCCATGGCCAAGGGATGGAAGTGGGGCAGGAGCTCCCCAAAGGGACCGGGCTTCGTGACACCCCACACCTTGCACCCAGGCGGACACTGCCACAGACCCAGCTCTGGCAGCCCCTCTTGTCTTCCACAGAAAATCGCACTGTGAGCCTTTGTGGTGGCACATGCCTGTTCTCCCAGCACTTGGGAGGCTGAGGCAGGAGGATCACAGCAAGTTTGAGGCCAGCCTGGGCTACATAGCGAGATCCTGTCTCAAAAACCAAAATAGTAACAATAATAGTAATAATAATGAGTCACATCATGTCCCATCCATGTAAGAATGTCCCCCTGGCAACCCTCCTTTGCCCTCCTGCTCCTCCTCATGATACGTCTTTCCCACCAAAATCCACGCTTGCTCTACCATGTTCAGCCCTTTCTCCACCTTCTCCTTCTAGCTCCAGCCCCTCCTCTCCTTCCCATGCCACCAAAGTGCCCCCAAGGGCTCTTCCGGATGCTCCCGATGCTCTACCTGGGTCTCATGTCCTCGCTGATCTCTGTGGCTGGTTCCCGCACTCTTCCCCCAGAACTGCTCTGTCCTGGTCCTTGGTGACTGCCACTTCATTGAGTCCAGTCATCCCTTCTCAGCTGCAAATTCGCATGGTGCTTCCACTTGCTTATACTTGTTAGGTGTCTTTGCTGGGTTCCCTCCTCTTTAAGATCTCTAAATGAGCAAGAGCCTTGGAACTCAGTCCGGGCCCCTTCTCCTTGCTATTCCTCAGTGAGCCCCAATAGTCTTGTGGCTTTTAATAGGTCATTTATACGCTGATGGCTCCAGCCTGCATCCTCTGTACACTGATGGCTCCAGCCTGCATCCTCCGTACACTGATGGCTCCAGCCTGCATCCTCCGTACACTGATGGCTCCAGCCTGCATCCTCCGTGCACTGATGGCTCCAACGCTGCCCCTGGGCCCCAGACTTCCTCTCTGCCTGCTTTTTCAGCCTCCCAGCCAGGGTGTCTAAGAGCCTCTCCCAGGCGTGTTGAGTTCATACCTTTAGAACTGAGCTCCCAGGCTGCTTCTCCTGTGGTTTTCCTGGCCATCCTTTTAGTTGCCAGAAACCCTGGAGGCACCTGGACTCCTCCTTTCTCTCTGATCCCACATCCAAACCATCAGCAAACTCCGCCTCGGATGTTTATCCAGCGTCTGACCGCTTTGTGCCTCTCTATTGCCGCCTCCTAGGCCAGGCCACTTTCCTTTGCCTGGAGTATTGTATTAGCCTCTTAACTGCCCTCCCTGCTTCAGACAATTCCTTCTCTGCTCTTTTCATCTCAGCAGCTAGAGGGACTTGGTCAGAGAGCAAGTCAAACCAGGTCTGGGCCACAGCCTTTTCTCCAACTCCTCACCTTCTGGTTCACTGGGCTCCATCCCAAGGCCTACAGGTCCCGCCCCAGGGCCTTTGCACTGCCTGTTCCCAACAGCAAGAATGTTCCTCCCTTGATATCTGGTGCTATCTCTCACTTTCCTCTAGTGAACTGCTCTGGGGGCACTGGAAAACCCTTTGAAAGTTACACCCCATCCCAACTGGGCTCCTTGTTGCTGTCTCATCCCTCCACCCTGTGGCATCTGACACTATCTGATAGACATGTCGTGTATTTTCCCACTTGTTCTGTGTGTGTCTGTGTCCCCCAACACATGCGTACTGGCGCATAAGCTCCCTGAAGGAAGGGGAGGGGGCTTCATCTGCCCGGGTTACTGGTCAGTGCCTGTCCTGGCCCACACTAAGCACTAGGCAAGTATCATTGAATGGAAATCAATGCATGATACATCCAGGATCCCTGCATTAACCCCTTTAGGATACGAGATTTGGGGTCCTCACAGCTGTGCACCAAATCTTCCCTGTGGATGGAGAGCTCAGGCAGAGTCTAGCCACGTCCCCTAACCCCAGAGTCCTGAGGCTCTGGCTGCTGGCAGTGCCACCCCCAGGCCTAGACAGCAACACTGTCACCCACCACAGGACACATGACGCCTCCATTGTAGGTGATGGCGCAAGAGTCTGGGCTGCACGCTCCTCGTCTTTCTGGAGTGCAAGTTTCCATTCCAGCAGCGTGGAATGTACCTTCCCTTCTCAGGGAGCTGTGTGGGCCCCTTCTGTTTGTTCTAGAAACAACTCTAGGGTGGTATCTTAAGGAAACAGCCTTATCTACGCAGCAGCCTTATCTGTCTCGAAAGCCAAACCCAAGTGGAGGGCTAAAGGGTCGTTTGATCCCACACAAACCCCTACTACATCCTCAGTGTGTGCTTTCGTATTGTCCACTGTTGACCCGTGGCGGCCAGAGCCACCCCTCCCACGGCCTCGTGCTCCCTGATCCCCTGGTAAGACAGTGGCACCCCGTCCTCTTCTGGGGCCAGAGCTGGGGCACCCATGTGCCACTGGCTGCTCAGGGCAAAGCTACCACCACTTAGCTTGGACATGAAGCCTACAGTTTTTTTCTCCAGGGTCAAGACTGCTTCCTGCTAGGGACATCCCTGGTGCCTCTGGCCAGAGCGGTGCCCTGTGCGTCCTGCCATCGGAGGGCATCTGGTGTGGCCTCCTCTTAGCAGTTTCTGGTCCCCGAGGAGGGGAGACACAGTGACATCGGGTGAAGTCCACCAGGACAGGGCTGGAGCTGAGTCAGCGGCTGCAGTGGAAGAAGGCTGTTAGATTAGGCATCTGCCACTCTGCTTTTACATTTTTTTCAAAGGTCCCAATCCCCGAGTCCCTTTAGTTTGCCCAGGAAACACTTGTGCCTCTATGAACTCTCGGCATTGTTTGTTTGATGATAAATACATTCTTTCCTCTTGGAGAAAAACGCACTTCTCCCAGACCAAGGAAGGATCAAAATCCCTCCTCGGATGCCCTCATACCAAGGGGAAAGTTGGTCCTTCTTAGGTTTTGTTATTTCAGAACAAATATGGTAAACTGTTTTCCCTTCGGTTACTATAGAGAAAAGATTATTTGCCTTTCTCTTCGGTCTTCTGAAAATAATAGATTACATATTTGGGAGGGTTTTTTTTTAGATCTGGTTAATGTGAGATAGAGGGGGTTGCTCTGGGGATGACATTGTTTGGTTTGGGAAGTATTCTCCCGGTTGCCCAGCAACGGGCGCTTGGAAACAGGAGTGGACTGCGTTGTCCCTGGCAACCGTTGTTACTTAGCAAACAATGAGGGCTGGGCAAACAGCGCCAGAGCTGGGGACTCCAGGTTTTAATTGAACATCTGCATATATTTTTCTCTGCCTGAATGATGTTGGAGTTTGTGGAGCCTCAACAGGTACAGGCGTCCACCGGGGGTCTGCTTAAACCGGGGGTTGCTGACTGTCTGTAGATGAAAGAGGAGGTTTCTGGCCATTTGACTCTGCCCTCGACTGTGCCCAACTAGAGACTTATTTTAGCCTTAAGTGGAATTTCTTCTTTGATCTAATTCCTTGTGTTTATAAAATTATGACTTGGCCAACCTACTACCCCACGTCACTGATGAATCTGCAATTTCTGAGCACTTCTGAGCACCATGTTTTCATTCTTTCTGCTCAACAATGTCAAGAGAGCAGAGCCAAACCCCAGGTCACATGCATGCAGGAGGGACGATCACGTATAGGGTTGGGGGGAGACGGAACTGAACCTGGAACCTGAGTGCACTGTGTTTATGAGGGAGGGTTGCGTGCGTTCCTGCTCACAGGGAGTCTGACCCGTCATCAGCATGCTGCAGCTACCTACAGGTTAGATTTTGATCAGAACAGCCCCCCCACACACACACAGTGGCAGCCAGAGATAGCAACTGTTTACAAGGACTTGTTGCTTAGGTAAACACACCCCTGAGCTCATTCAGAGCTGGGCACACATGTCTTTCCCTCTGCCCAGCTCTGCCCCCGCCCCCACAGCCAGAGTTATAAATTGAGACCTGGTAGCCAGGGTAGGTTTCTGTTGGGGGCTTTCTCCTCCTGTATTCTGCTCAAGTGCAGTCTGACTAGTGCGGACCAACTGCAAATGTGCAGCCCGTATCAGACATGCCAGCCCCGCAGTAACAGCTCTGGTGAGAACCACTTTACTGGTGTGGATTTTCTCTCTCTCTCTCTCTCTCTCTCTTTCTCTCTTATGGGCAATTCATTCTGTAGCTGAATGCCCCAAGAAACGTGCACTGGCCAGGCATGGTGGTGCACGCCTATCATCCCAGCACTCTAGAAGGCTGAGGCAGGAGGATCCCAAGTTTGAGCCCAGCTGGAGCAACTTAGTGACTGAGGGAGACTCTGTTTCTAAATATAAAAATTAAAAAGGGCTAGGTCTTTAACTCAGTGCAAAGGCCCTCAATTTAGTCCAAAGAAAGAAGAAACCATTCACTGTCCTTGTATATCAGCGATTCAGCTAGTGTCTCAAGAATAAAGCATCTGAATGAGTTCCCCAACTTCCTTTTGCAGCGGGTCTTACAATGGAATGTCACTGTGTTATGTAACAAACGAAAACCGGCTGTTTTTATTTTTAAGGCAAGCTTGTTAGCTGTCACCCTATTAGATGCAATTAAGATCCAACAACAGGGCCGGGGATGTATGTAGCTCAGTGGTTCCGGCGCCTGCCTCTCAAGTGCAAGGTCCCGAGTTTGATCCCTGGTACCAAAAAAAAAAAGATCCAACGATGGCAAATTTTGCTGGAATCAAAATAAGTAAGTTCTGTCTTACATGAAAATTCCTCAAAAGTTTAATTGAGGCCTGGGATTTAGGTCAGTGGTTCCACCGCCTGCCTCGAAAGTGCAAGGACCTGAATTTGATCCCCGGTACCAAAAAAAACGTTTAAAAAGTTTAATTGAAATTCACACGCCCTCTGCCACTTCTTGCAGTAGGATCGACAAAGAAAATCATTACTTAAAGATAAATCCTTTCCGAAAAAGTGTGCTTTCATTCCGCATATTATTTCATATAGTATGCCAGTCAGCAAGTCAGTTTTCAGGAAAGAGAGCCTCATTTAAAATTTTTTTTTTTAAATTTATCACTTAAAAAACAAAAAAACCTTTCCATGTTCCTGCATCAGGCTGCCCAGCTTGGGCAAAGACTTCTCAGTTTCCTCCCAAATCAGCTGACAGTGGGCTTGGGTGATCATCAGGCCCCTCCCGTGCTGTGGCTTTAAGTGGAAATCCTACAGTGGAGCTAGGCCACTTCTTCCATTTGAACATTCCTGAATAGCCAGGTGCGGTGGCGCATACTGGTCATCCCAGCACTCTGGGAGGCTGAGGCAGCAAGATACCAAGCTGGAGCCCAGCCTGGGCAACTGAGCAACTCAGCGAGACCCTGTCTCAAAATAAAGAATAAAAAGGGCTGGGGATGGAGCTCAGTGCAAAGGCCCTGGTTTAACTCCCAGTACTAAGAAAAAGAATTCCAGAGTAGAGTTGACAGCTGTCAGGGAGGTAGTGCCAGCCTGGAGAGGCTGTGGGACATAGTTGGAGGACCCGAAAGGCATCCTCCCCATCTCCTGAGTGGGTCCTGGGGACATAGAGAGATGGCCCACTCGTCACCCTGGGGTCATTGGCTGTCTCATGAGATGGCCATGAGGGACAGGAAGTGCCACACTCAGGCCTGACGAGACCACTATCAGCAGGTAGGCATGGCCAAGACCAGTCACCAGGCTCAACCAGAACCCAGAAGATGCTGTGGAGGACCAAGCCTCCTGTGGTGGACACTTGTCACTTTGAAGGGAAGACAAGAAGGGACAAGGGAAGTCCACACCCTTCTCCACTTCATCCCCTCTCCCAGAAGAGGAAGAGCAGATGCAAGTGAGAGGGAAGGAAAGCAGGGAGAGTGGAAGACATAATCACAAGAGTGACTCCAAGTGGTCACTCCCCAGGTCCCTGTGGCCAGGGTCCGGTGGCCACCTGGGGGCAGGCACAGTGGGCAGGTGGCCCTCGCTTGCTAGTGTCTGCCAAGTGCATCTGGAGAACTACGGGCGCATGCTAGGGAGACCCTGAGACCCAGGCTTTGCTCTCTGAGACAGACTGGGGGCCAGAAAGCAACAGGTTCAGCACTGATGTGGCCCTACACGGGTTCTCAGTGGGGACCCTGGGCTGCATATGGGGACGTATGTGGCTGTCATGACTTGAGGTACTCAGCACCCTATAGTGCCCCGGACCAACCCCCATAACCAGAATGACCCAGGCCCCAAAGCCAGCAGCAGTGAGGTCGATTAATTCACTTTTTGTAACATAAGCCAAGTCCTGGAAACTTCTTTTTTCCCCCAGTACAGGGGATTGAACCCAAGAGCTTCACACTGAGCTATATCTCCAGTCCTTTTTATTTTTGAGACAAGATCTTGCTAAGTCATCTAGGCTGAGCTCAAACTTGTGATCCTCCTGCTTCAGCCTTTGGGAGCCACCACGCTCAGCTTCAACTATAGAAACTTCTAAAGCAGAATCCTACACTGGCCCTGTTACTGGGAGTTCTCTTTGGCATGGGATGGAGGACCAGGGTCTTGAAGGCCTTGTGCCTCCTTCTGTTCCCGGTGGCACCGAACCAGGCCAGGAGCCAGAGCCCTGGTGTAGACCCGGCTACTTCCTGCCTTGCTGAGTTCAGATTTATGGTGTTGTTTCCATGGCGGGTGCCATGCAATGCAGGGAAAAGGGACCCTTGTGATGACATCCAGGGTGCTAGACCCCAGCTGCCTGGGTCACCAGGCTCTCAATGTTCTTGGATTCAGTGCACACATGCTCTGTGAGCAGCCAGGGTCCGTGCTCGGCTGGCTGCGGATGTGTTGGGGCCGTGGGGAGTGCTGAGACATTGGGGTCTTTTAAATCCTCCCAAAGAGAATGGAAGTTGGCGGGCAGAAGCTGAGGCTGGAAGCTGGGGCCAGTCAGGAGACAGCTTCAATGCACCCAGGTGGGAGACAAGGTGGGGACCTCTGAAAGCAGAGGTGGCATGGCAGTGGGGTGCGGTGGCACACACACCTGCAATCCCAGCACTAGCACCCGGGAGGCTGAGTCAGGAGGGTCTCGGCAAGTTCGAGGTCAGCCTGGGCTACATAGCGAGACCCTGTCTCACCTCCCCCACCCCCCAAAATACAAGGAGAACATGGCCATGGTGTCAGTGGACACAGCAGGGCTGAATCCCCAGCCATACACTGCTGGGGCTAGGAGGCGCCCAGTGACCCCCACAGGGTAGTGGCAGGCTTCAAGGAGGGGGCTTCTGAGGGCGCCCAGGCCAAAGGTCTGGGGCAGCTGGTGAGCATCTGGCTGGGCCCTGGGGTCGTGTTGGGAGTTGTGTACCATGAGGTCCCCACACCAAAGGGGAGAAAGGCCCCAGAGAGTGGCCAGTGTAGGGATCAAGAAGGGACCATCAGGGAAGGCTGAGGCAGGAGGCAGCGGTGGCTGATGAGTTCCAGACACTTCCCTGAGGTCAGAGTCGAGAGCTGGAATGGCCAGGGGACCTGGGCGAACACAGAGCCAGGGTGACATGTGCAGGGTGGTGGGAAGCCAGGCAGCCACTGCTCCCAGGACTGGGCTCAAGAAAGCAGTCTCAGCAGCTTGGCCCACATACAGGACAGAGGACAGGTCACGGTGAACGTGGTGGCAGTGGACACTCTCCTGAGCCAGTGTGGCATGAACTTGTTTATGAGCTGGAGGAGCTGGGGCCTGTGGTGGGCTTGGCTGATGGTTCTTCCGAGGGGGTGGAAGCCTCCAGAACCTTCTAGAAGCAGGGAGGGTGACTGCCTTTCTCTGTAAAGCTTAGGTTTCTGCTGGTCCCTGATGCCACTCACTCCTCAGCTCCCCATTCCTAACCCTAACGCTAACCCGTGGATGAGACACAAAAGGGACTTGTAGGTGCTAGGAAGAGTAGACGTGGGGACAAACAGAAGGGAGATGGGGAGGCCACCATGGAGGATGGGGACTTGGTGGGGAGGGGAAGAGGGGCATTGGGAAGCAGGACAGGGTGACTACTTCAGGAGGGTCAGCCACAGTGAGAAATGCGTGTTTTGAGATTTTCTCCCAAATGTGAGGGTGTGATTGTGTAACTGGAGCCCCTCCCTCCCTCCAGTGGGACCATCATTGATTCAGGGGCCATGGAGGGATCAGCACTCTGCTTAACAGCAAAATGTCTGGGGGGACCACAGATGACAAATGTCGTAGCTAGGGATGGTGGCTCATGCCTGGAATCCCAGCACTTGGGAGGCTGAGGTAGGAGGATCACTGGCGACTTCAAGGCCAGCCTGAGCTACATAGTGAGACCCTGTCTCAAAAAACCAAAACAACAAAGAAAAACAAATGCCAGTGTCTTAGGAGTGCTTTTGGCCTGTTTTCTCCTGTTCACTTGCATCAGGTGATATGAAGGTAAGGCTGTGTGTGTGTGTGTGTGTGTGTGTGTGTGTGTGTGTGTGTATCCGTGTCTCTGTGACACTTGTCCCTCCTGCTTTCTGAGGAAAAAGATACACCAAGCGCAGCCTCCATCTCTGCCTTTGGCTTCTTTCCATTCTCCTAATGGTGGTGAACTTGGGGCACACCTGACCCAAGGCGAATTTTTGAAATGGTGCTCTTTGCTGTTCAAATTATTAGTAATAAGCAGTGGACCCGAGTTGCCCACTGAAAGAATGTCTGCAGGGTGAAAATGTTGATGAAGACTCAGACTACGTCAGATTCATTCATTCTGCCCCTCCCCCCATCTCATTGTGCAGTTCAGTCTGGCTTTTAACTCAATATGTAGCCCAGGCTGGCCTCAAACTTGCAGCGATCCTCCTGCCTCAGCCTCCCTGAGTGCTGGGATAGCAGGCGTGCACCACCACGCTGTGCCTCTTGTCTCTTTAAGAGAGACGTCCTTGGGCGTTTCCCGGTGCTGGTTACAACAGTGGTCCCCTGAGTTGGAGCAGCCTGGGTCAGTGTGGCCCATCCCAGCCCTGAAGGGGAGACTCTGTCACCTAAGGGACAGGGTGCTGGCTGCCACCCACGGGTTCGTCCTGCTGGTTACTGAGGGCTGCTCCTGCTGCTGCTCTGGGACACTGGCTCCTGCAGAGGAGACGGGAACACAGGCCCAGTTCTTACCGAAAGCAAAAGGAATTTGAATTCCACAGATGCTTTATTTCCAAGGAGCTCAGAGCCCGCTCAGACCCGTGCAAGTGCAATGCTCGAGGGGGAAGTGACAAGGGCTGGGGTGCGCAGGGGCACAGACGGGGCACCCTGGGGGCTGATGTCTGCTGGTGGGAGTCGGGGAGCAGCAGCCCCAAACCCGGTGGGTGCCCTCCCCTCCCCTCTGCCGGTCCTTCTCCCTGTCCTCAGCCTGCCTGCGACTTTATTTTGCTCAGGGACCATTTGTCTAGACTCTTTCTTGGGTGTCATGTGTCCACTGAAAATAGTGATCTACATGGGGCCATCCTGCCCCCCAGGGGACACAAGGCCCTGTCTGGGGACATCTGTGCTTGCGACAACTGGAGGAGCTGGGGCCGGGAGGGGGCCAGAGCTGCTCCTCAGGGCCATGTGATGCTCGGGATGCCACAGTGTCCTCGGTGCTGTGACAGGGACACCTGTATTCCCGCCTCCTGGGCACCGGGAGTGACCAGGTGTGATGCAGCACACGGGCTGCTGTCAGGAAGGCAAAGGGACCCGCTTTTTAGCATGCGGGAAAGGGCATCACCTCCCAGACATCTCATCAGCCTCTTCTTCCTGGCGGCTGACAAGGGCCACACAGAGGCAGGGGCCGTTCACATCGAGTCTCAGCACTGTCCCTTGCTCTGGAGGCCTGACCTCCGGTGGAAGGGTGGCCAGAGGGGGACCCAGACATGACTGGTCACCATCACACCCAGGGCTCCTGAAGGCAGCTCTGGGGCAGATTCTGGCCTCAAAGCAGCTGGCACCCCGAGAGCATCCCAGGCCTGTCCCTCTTGTTCAGGGGAGAAAATCAACCTCAAGGACTGCTGGTGCCACCAAGGAGCCCCAGGTGTAAGCAGAAGTGAAGTGGCTGATCACAGCAAAGGCCCAGGAAACCGCTCTGCTTCCACTTCCCTAATTACCCCGACGATGATGACAAGATGTCTAAATATTGATCTGGCCTGCGCCGGCAGGTGACAGCTCCATTTGGCTTATGGAGGAGCAGGAATAGAAAAGAGATTGCTTAAGGTCGCCATGAGTCAGCGGCAAGCCAGGGACAGGGCCCAGAAACTGCTCCCAGCATTCAGCGTTCCGTTTCCTGACATTGCCAGTTGCTAGGCAACGGGAGTATTTCCCTGTAAACAGAAGCCTCTTCCCTCTGTGCCCAGGCACATTCCTTCATCAGGCCCTAAGCCAGCTGCTGCTGCGGGCTGAGACCCGGCACGGCACTCGTCCCCGTCCCCACCAGTGACCTTCACACACTAGTGTCTCCAACAGGTTGAACACACATTTGGTCACCTTGACATTCCTTCAAGGTCAAATGCGCAATTCTGTGATTCCAGAGGCTGGTGCCTGGCTGGAAGGGGGCATGGTACCCTTGCTTCTGCCCTTTCTAGCTTTATTGCCCACTGCCCTTAGCTTGGACCACACCCTCCGTGTGTTTCTGAGCCACAATGGGCCTGGAGCCAGGCCCTGTGACAAAGCGATGTCAGTGTGTTGTGTCTGCAGCCCCTGTCCTTTGGAGTGGCTGCTCGGAGGTGGGTATGGTGGTGTTCACCTGTCATCTCAGCACTCTGGGAGGCTGAGGCAGGAGGACCACAAGTTCAAGCCCAGTCTGAGCAACTTAGCAAGACACTGTCTCAAAGTTAAAAATTTTAAAAAGAGCTGGGGATGTAACTTAGTGCAAAGGCTCTAAGTTCAATCTCCAGTACCCCCACCAGAAAAAAGAAAAGAGAGACAGGAGGAAGTACTAAGGGATGTGACAGCACAAGCATGGGAGGCCCTGACCAAATGATGCCCACCTAGTCACTGGGCGAGCTCAGGTCCACGACAGAAGCAGCTCTCACTCCGCACTCACCCACTATAGCCACACCCCAGCCCCCACTAGTGCCTGAAACCACAGGTAGTGCCAGCTCCTGTGTATCCCTGCACACGTGCAGTAAAGCCAGACTTGTAACCCAGGCCCAGGCAGAGTTAACAGCAGTAACTCCCGTAGAGCTTCACAACCTCTGCATACGATCTTTTTCTTACTAAGTCAAGAACTTTCACCTCTCACTTAGAAGAGGCACTTCCCAGCTTCTCTTTGTCCTGTCTGAACTGCCAACCTTTGTGCTTTGGGGTCACTATTAAGTAAACAGGGCACACCTGTGATCCCAGCACTCAGGAGGCTGAGGCAGGTGGACCACCGAGAATTTAAGTCCAGCCTGGGCTACATAGCGAGTTCAAGGCCAGACTGGACTGTATAGCGAAACCCTCAAAAACACCTAAATATAAAAATAAGAATGTGAAGTAAGCATCCCTTGAACATAGGCACTGCGATACTTGACAACCAATCTGGTCACTGGGCCAGCTGTACAATGACTAACGGGAGGATAGCACAGGCAGTGTGGATACGGTGGGCAGAGAGGTGATTCACATCCTGAGACAGATGGAGGGGTCCCGGCTGGTGGTCTGTGCATCCTCTTGAGCTGACAGCTCTGCGTGTGTGCGCGCATGCACACGTGCGCGCTCGTGTACGCATGTGTGCATGTTTTACTTTTGATCATGGAAATTTCACACATCTACAAAGTATACGCAATGCATTGAGTCCAGTGTGGCCATCACCCACCGTGGTTGTCATTATTCATACCTTCTTGTTTCTTCTTTCTCTCCCTCTCTTTCTGCCTTCCTCCTTCCTTCCTTTCTTTTGCAGTACTGAGGATTGAATCCACAGCACTATTTCCTCAGCCCTTTTTTATCTTCCATGTTGACACAGGATCTCACTAAATTGGTATGCTGCTCAGGCTGGGCTGCAACTTGCCATCCTCCCGCCTCAGCCTCTGGAGTACTGGCATGACAGGCGTACACCACCACTGCTGGCTACTCTGGTATTCTTATGCCACCTATATATCCCCACTTGCTCCCCACCCTCCGCTCTGATATTTTTATATTTTTTATTGTTAAAATGCACATTCAATAAGTACGCAAATCTTGGCTGGCTGATTTTGACAAATGGGTCCTCTACGTTACCATGCTCCCTGATCACAGAGCAGGTGCCCGTCTCCCTGGAAACTCAGTCCCTCCCACTGTGGCTTTTTGTTTTTCACCTTAAAATAGTTTTGTCCCTTTCTCGGGATAGCCTCTCTGCTTTCCGTGTAATGGTTTTGAGATTTATCCACACACTGAAGATGGACAGCTCATCCCTTTCTATAAAGGAAGTGTTCCAGTCCCCATCCTCCATTTGCTTTTTAACTACACCTTTTTTTCTTTCCTTTTTAGAATTACAGTGTGGATATCTTTGAATCATCACAATCTAAGGTTTCTCATTTATGCTGTTGAGCCTTTGGGTTTGTTCTACTTCCTTGTGAATAACATGCTACAGAGTTGCTTCTACACTGTTGTTTTCTGTTTATGGACAGATGTTTTCCTGTTGCTTGGATAAATACCTAGAGAAGAAGGGGATTAAAGGATATGTTTAACTTTTTAAAAAACTGCCAACCTCTTTTCCAGCACAGTTGTATCGATTTTGCATCCCCACGAGGAATGTGCAAGGTTCCCGAGGATATTGTCAGACTTGTTTATTTAGTCAATGAGGCAAATGCTTAGGTGTTTTCCTGGCTGGAATCAGTATTTCCCTAATGACCTGCAAGGCTCAATGCTATTTTGTATGGTTTTTGGGCAATTGTGTATCTTTCTTTGCTAAGTGCTTGTTCAGGTCTTTTGCACATTTTTACTATTAGGTTATGTGTCTTCTTTAATTGTAGGATACTTTTAATATATTGTGGTTAATAAGAGCACTTTTTCAGATGTGTGCTTTGCAAATATTTTCTCCTAGATTGTAGCTTATCTTTTCACGATCTCTCTTTCTCTCTTTCCCTCCCTCCTTCCTTCCTTGTGTTACTGGAGATTGAACCCAAGGCCTTCACACTGAACTGGATATACAGCCCTTTTTATTTTTATTTCTTATTTTGTGGCAGGGTCTTACTAAGTTGCTAAGTTGCCAACGCTGGGCTTGAACTTGTGATGCTCCTGCCTCAGCCTCCCAGAATGCTAGGATTACAGGTGTGCACCACCATGTGTACATTCTGCAGGTTTGGACAGTTGCTCAGTGACATGACTCCACCATTATAGTGTCATAAAGAGTAGTTTCACTGTCTTTAAAGTCCTCTGTGCTCTGTCTAGTCATGCCCTCCCCACAACCTTTGACAACTTCAGTCTTCTACTCTCTCCATAGTTTTTCGTTTTCCAGAAATCCGATAGCTGGAATCATACAGTATGCAGCCCCTGGCTTCATTCCCTGCATAGTATGTGCTTAATTTTCCTCCAGAGCTTTTCATGACTTGATAGCTCACTTCTATTTTGAAGAAAAAATTTTCATTTTCTGTTGTTAGTGAAATTTTTATCTTATTTTATTCTTTATTGTTTTTCTTTTTTTCAATATAATTTGAGTTTCATTTCCTTATTCTTTAATAGCTTTTCACCCCCAGTACTGAGAATTGAACCCAGGACCTTCACACTGAGCTCCATCCCCAGGCTATCTTTTAGCTTTTATTTTGAGACAGGGGTTTTGCTAACTCGGTGTGTTGCCTATGTTGGGCTCCAATTTGTGATCCTCCTGCCTCAGCCTCTCAGAGTGCTGGGATTCCAGGCCTTCACCACCATACCTGCCCTTTTTTATAGCTTTTTAAAGTCAAAAACTTAAATGATTGGTTCTTTTGCATTTTTTCTAATACAAAACTAACCATTTTCTCCTAAGCACTGCTTTCAATGCATCTTACAATTTTTTTAAACTTAGTATCTGTTTGTTAAGTAATAACCAGGTTTTTTTTGTTTTTGTTTTGTTATTGGTACTGGGAATCGAACTCGGGTCCTTGTGCTTTCGAGGCAAGCGGTGGAACCACTGAGCTAAATCCCCGGCCCTAACCAGTTTTAATATATGTGGTATTTTCATGATCATTCACTTCAAAAAACTTTAAATTTTCCTTGCAGTTTATTCTTTGGGTTGAGAAGGGGGGGTGGGATAGAATAAAATTAACTTTATTAATAAAAAAAAAACCCTATAAAAAAGTCAAAGAGGGCCCGGGGATTTAGCTCAGTGGTTCCACTGCCTGCCTCACAAGCGCAAGGTCCCAGGTTTGATTCCCCAGTACCAAAAAAAATCCAACCCCCCCCCAAAAAAACCCAATTATAGAACAAAAAAAGTTAATATTAGTCCTTGACCAATGGGTAATTTTAATAGCATGTTTAAAATTTTCCAAGTACTTGGGATTTTTCAGACCATCCTATCAATGCCTTCTTACTCCTTTACGGTCAAAGTATGTGCATCCTTTGTGTGGCATCAGTCTTTGGAAATGTGTTGAGATCTACTATCCAGAATTCCTACATTTCTATTTGGTCATTTTATTTTATTTAGAATTGCTATGTAACAGGCTAACCTCAAACTGGCTATGTAGCCCAAGCTGGCCTTGAACTGGGGACCCTCCTGCCTCAGCCTCCCTATGACTGGGATGACAGCTGCTCACCATGACAGCAGCACAATGTGGTCCTTTATAATAGTTTCTGTTTCTTAGGTTTCTGTATGTTCACTCATTAAGGATATACTCAGCTTTCACATCTGGAACCTACTCTTAGCTGCTCTTGCTTCTTGTCCTCTTTCCAAATCATCCGGCTTACCCTTAGTTTGATGAGAATGAGCTCTGTTTTTTCTCTTGAACATACGCTGCACCTTCCTGTTCCATCTCGGAGCCCATGGCCCAAGCTTTGCTGGGCCCTATGATGGCTGTGCTGCGCCATCTTAAGGCAGCTGCACCACTAGTCTAACGCTGTTGCCAGCATGGGCAGCTGCTGAAATCTCTTCCTTTTCTTTGGTACCTGGGATTGAACTCAGGACCTTGCACTTGCAAGGCAGGCGTGGTGCCACTGAGTTACATCCCCAGCTGATCTCTAAGGTTTGTCGGCATGGAGCTGCTTTTCCTGAGGCCTCAGGGGCTCCCCCATACCTGTGAGGTTCAGCCCATCGATATGAAATTTGAGTGGATCTTGTGGGCAGATCTGAGGGCTCCCCTCTGCTTCTCCCCACTCCAGGAATCCCTCCAGCCGGCCCCAGCGCTCTGGCCTCCAGGTCACAGGCTGCTACCTCCTGCCACCCACGCCGTGTGTGACCTCAGGACCGCAAACAGTCAATAGCCTGATGACTGGGGGAACGCGAGTGATGGGAGGCTTAGGCAGGAAGATCTCAAGTCCGAGCCAACCTGGGCAACTTTAGCGAGACCCTGTCTAAAAATAAAAAATAAAAAGGGCCGGGGGTCGAGCTCCGTGGGAAGACCCTGGGTTCTATCCCCAGTACTGTAATGAAAGGGAGGAAGCAGAAGGACGGACCTGTGACACTTAAGTAACCTGCACCTCGGAGCATGGTCACTCCTGCCCGTGGACGAGGCCCTGGCCCAGCCGAGTCTGCCCCTCCCTTGGCACTTGGGGACTCTAACCCAGCGCTCTCCTGCAGCGCCGCTCACATCGCCCCACTTAGCAGCGGGTGGGACAAAGTGGTGACCGCGTGCAAACAACTGATGTAAACGTTTAGCGAAGAGACCCTAGGCCTGGAGCAAGCGCGTCAGGACGCGGGGTTCAGGAGAGACTGCCGGCTCCGGCGGCGCGCGTGGCTCCAGCGCCATCCAGTGGTCGACCCGCCGGGCTCACGCTGGCCGGAAAAACGCGCAGACCCGGGCCTGGGAGGGACTGGAAGTCCGAGAATTGAACCCCCCGGCCCGCCCCGGCCCGCCCCGCCCTCAACATGAGATTAGACCAGCGCACGCGCGCCCCCCTTTCCGCAGCCTTTAGGAAACTCCATTTCATCTGTTACCCGTCACAAACACAGCTGGGTGCAGTGGCGCACGCCTGTGATCCCAGCGCTCTGGCAGGCTGAGGCAGGAGGATCGAAAGTTAAAGCCCAGCCTGGACAACTTAGTGATTTAGCGAGACCCCGTCTCAAAATAAAAAATTTAAAAAGGCAGGGGATGCAGCTCAGTGTGAAGGCCGTGGGTTCCATCCCCGGCAATGCAACAAAAAAATAGAAGTACAAGCTCCCTTTTCGAAAGCTGTATGGGTCTGACAGCAGCGCAGTAGAGTTCCGCGCTTCCTGTGGACATCTCCAGAAGCAGAAGGCAGCCTTGGGTTTTTCCCGAAATCCCCGAGGATCCCCATCCAACCCCACAGAGAATATGCTGTTTCTCTGGCCCCTCTGCAGGTCAGTCTGCCTAGTACCAAGGCAAGGGTTCCAGAGCCCGGGCGACTCTGCCTCCCGATGTCATGTGGGGGCTCCTGGTATCTTGTGGACAGAGACTAGGGCTGTTGCTGAGCGCCCTATAGTCCCCCATGACAAAGCATGCAGCATGCAGCCGGGGGTGATGGTGCCTGCCTGTGATCCAGCACCCAGGAGGCTGAGGCAGGAGGATCGCCGCCAGTTCGAGGCCAACCTGGGCTACACAAAGAGTTCAAGGCTAGCCTGAACTAACAGTGAGACCTTGTCTCAAAAATTCAAGCCCCAAACGCCACTGGTGCAGCGAAACTTGTGCTTCTGCCCTTGTCAGGCTTCCCGAGTGACAACCACCCTGATGGAACCGGTAGCTTGCTGCCAAAAGGAATAGAGTTGTCTCGGCCCTTCGGGATAGTCCAGCCTGGTCCGACGTGGAAAGCGGAGGCGCCGCGGCTGGAGGAGGGCACGCGGGGCTGGGTTTTGCTCGTGTGCGAGAGGGCGAGGCCTGTGCGCGCCTCCGCCCGCCTCCGCCCTGCCCTGCCGGGTCTCCGTCTCTGCACTGGCCCTCTGGAGATTGAGGCGGTCCTGGGTTCTTCCGCCCTCGCCCACGCCCGTCTCTCCCTCTGTCTAGAAGGAGCATGCAGAATTCCGAGGGAGGAGAGGACTCGCCGACTTCAGTGACTCTGCGACCCCCGGCAGCTGCAGCCCAGCCTGTGCCCCCCTCCCCGCAGGTAACCGCCCAGTGCGCATGCGTGCGCGCCGGCTCTGCGGGGGGGGGGCGGGGGCGGGTCGTCTCTGATCTGCGGACTTCTCAGCCCCTGCCTGCGGTTAGCGGAGCTGCAACCCGGGACGCTGTGTGGTCTATGCACTGTTGCTAAGATATGGCAGGAGGATCATACGTTCAAGCCCAGCCTGGGCAACTTACAGCCTAGCCAGACTCTGTCTCAAAGTGAGAAATAAAAAAGGCTGGGATTGGAGCTCAGTGTGAAGGCCCTGGGTTCCAGCCCCAGTACCACAAAAAACTTAAAAAATAAAAATAAAAAAAAAAAAAGGCCCTCCAGAGAAAGCATGATAAAAATTCAGTAAGAAACAACCCTACTCTGAAGTCCAACTGTCACTTCTTTTCTTTCAGTGCAACTTTTCTTCTACCTTGGAAATGAACCTTTTACACAGAAAGACTTCATGCACGAGGCAAAAAGTAGATTAGACTTCTTAGGATTTGGTTCAAAATGGAGACTAGCATGAGAAGGTGATATATTCTTGACTAGGGCATCGTGGCGCATGCCTGTAATGCCAGCACTCAGGAGGCTGAGGCAGGAGGATCGCCTGGAATTCAAGGCCAACCTGGGCTACATAGTGAATTCAAGGCCAGCCTGAACTACAGAGTGAGACCTTGTCTCGAAAAGCAACAAAAAGAAAGAGATGAATATATTATTTAAAGTTAGCAAAGAAAATGTTCACATTCAGGCTATGTTTGTGTCTGGGTGGCTCCCATGGCTTGAAGTAAATCATAAAAATGTATACAAACTGGGCACTATGGCACACCTCTGTACTAGCTCTTGGGAGGCTGAGGCAGGAGGATTGCCACGAATTTGAGGCCAGCCTGGGCTACATAATGTGACCCTGTCTCAAAAGCAAAAGTCAGGGCTAGGGATTTAGCTTAGTGGCACCTCACCTACCTTGCAAGTGCAAGGTCCTGCCTGAGTTCGATCCCCCGTACGAAAAAAAAAAGAAATCAAACAACAACAACAAAAAGACAAAAACAGCTCACACAAAGAGGGAGTCCATGGAGCAGACAAAGGGAAGCTGGAAGCTCAGGGCAGTGTACAGAGGTCGCTGTGGCCCTGGGACCATCCATGATTTATGACCTAGCAGGAACACAGAAATGATTCAGATGAAAAAGCATACTTGCGCAAAAACAAAAAGGCATACCCAGAAGCAGCTCATTCCAGTTAGAGTGGGTAATGAGCCGCCTTTAGCTTTTATTGCTTGTAACTGGGGCCACCAGGCAGGGAAGCGTGGCTCTATGGGGATCAGATGTTGTCTCGGGGCTGGGCCTCACACGCTCCTTCCCCACACCCGCAACCCACCTGCCCAGTGCCCCTGGGGCTGGGGATTCCTTCTGCTACCACCACTGCTTGGGTCCCTATCCCTGGACTCCTGCCTCCCGCGCTGCACCCAGCACCCACCTTCTGTCCTGGAGGCCTTTCCTGCCCCCCTGCCCTGCCCTGTCTTTCATGGGCCCGGGGTGCTGGCAGGACTTCTTGGCACTGAATCCTACTTAAACGGCCAGGCGGCTATGCAATTTGTACTCAGCGCCTCCGAGTGGCTGCACAAATGTAAACTCCATATATAGAGACAGATTTTTTTTTTTTTCTTTTTGAGCTGGGGTTTCCCTACATCACCATCTCAAGTGATCATCTTGCCTCAGCCTTTCAAGTTTTGGGGGTGACAGGCATGCACCATGATGTCTAGCTTAAGCCTTAATACTCTTTCTTTTTTTTGGCAACAGGGACCAAACTCAGGACCCTGTGCTTGTGAGGTAGGCACAGTGCCACTGAGCTAAATCCCCCCTTAGTTTTCTTAATTGTCTTTTAAATTGAGGTGAAATTCACAGCACATCATAAAATTGGTCACTTTAAGGTGGATAATTGAGTGGTTTTTAATATAGTCAGAATTGTACAACCACCACTTCTATCAAGTTCTGGAACATTGCATCACCTTATAAAGAAACCCCATCCTGATGAGCAATCACTCTACCCTTACCCCAGCCCCAGCACCCCCGAGTCCACTTCCTGTCTCTGGAGTCGCCTGTCCTGGGCGTTTCCTGTCCGTGGAGCCCACACTGTGACCTCTGTGTCTGGCGTCTCTCACTGAGGGTCCGTCCGTGATGTGGCAAGTGTCACGGCCCCACTTATTTTCCTGGCTGCATAATATTCTGGCATGGGGGTAGAGCCAGTGCAGCTGACTACTCATCTGCTCATGTCAAATATTTGTGTTGCTTTTGTTTCTGGCCATGCGCTCATGCTGGCCAGGGCCCACGAACTCTTGTCTCCACGGCCAGGCTCAGATGCCCCTTGGCTGGAGTCCTTAGAGGAGTCTTCCTATCCGGTGCCTCACCCTGAATGCTGGAGACTGTGTGTCCCCCTTCCTGGTGTTTACCTGCCAGGCACCACAGGATCACAGATGTCACAGTCAGTGACATTCAGGGTCCATCTGGGAAAAACAGCACGCGTCTTGGTCAGTGACACTGAAGGTCTCTGCTCAGAATAAACAAGCACAAAGCACCCATGCCATTCCTCCTGTGACCCTGAGGTCCCCTTGGGCCCTTCTTTTCTGTGTGGCCACTCGGTCCTCTTGTCTAAGGTCAGTGTGACCTGTAAAACCATAGGGAGCTGCAGAGTGCTCCCCCAGGGCCAGTGGCCCGTGGACAGCAGATAGCTCTCCGGGTGGGCCCCGACCCCACCCAGCACCCCCTTCTGTCACCTCCCCACAGACTGCAGGCCTCACCGGGCGGGTAGAGGGTGTGTGTGTGTGTGTGTGTGTGTGTGTGTGCGTGCACACACGCCTGCCCCTGGACCCACCTAGCCCAGCGTGAGCATGAACGAGCTTGTCTGTGTGACCTGCCTTCCTTCTCCGTCCGCCCCACGACCTAGGGAGGAAGCATGTGGGGACAGGCGAGCCAGCTCTGGCTGAGGCCTCTGGGTGAAGGTCCATCCACAGCGCGTCTGACTGTCTGTCCCTTTCCCTTTCAGAGGGTGCTGGTCCAGGTCGCAGGCCCCACACCCAAGGGGGCCTCGATGCAGCCACTGTCCCTCCCCAGAGCTCCGCAGGTGCCACAGCAGGTAAGGCCACGCCCCTGTCCAGGGCACAGTTGGCACTTCGCATCCAGAACAATCTCTGGTGGATGCAGCCACTTTCCATCCCTTCTCCTCCTTCCTGTCCTGTCCTGTCCTATCCTGTCCTGTCCTTTCCTTTTGATGGAACCCAGGGCCTTTGCACTGAGCTATATCCCCAGCCCTTTTCAATTTTGAGACAGGATGTCACTAAATTGCCCAAGCTGGGCTTGAACTTGCAATCCTCCTGCCTCAGCCTCTCAGAGTGCTGGAATGACAGGTGTGCGCCACTGTGGCCAGTTTTGTTGTTTCTTTTTGCCTGGTGCCTTCATTTATCCAGAAAGTTCTTCCTTTACTGCAGATAGTTTTGCAGTGAACCAAGAAAGGTGGTGATCTTTCATTCATTCATAAATTCAGCCACATTTGGGGTGTGGGCAAGCACCCAGTCCCCATGGAGGAAGGAACACAGGCCCCTGGGGAGGCAGACGCACCCACAGACAGGTACTGCCTCCTCAGATGGTGAACTGACAGAGGAGATGGCTTTCCTGAATGGTTTATCTCAGAACAAAGTTTGTAGCTGTGGACTGACAGCTTTGCAGCCCCCAGACCATCAGTTCGGGGCAGCCTGTGCCTCACATCTTTTGGGTTCATGGTCAGAGGGTCTCAAATGAAGCTACTGGACTCTGTCTTTATAGCACAGAAGTAGCCATAATCCATATGTAAGCCCAGCTGTGCACCAATAAAACTTTATTTACAAAAACACATATGAGGCCCCAGATTTGGCCCTCAGGGCAGAGCCTACAGACTTCCAGGTCCCTTTGTAGACTAGTGGGATGTTTCCAGGTGTCTGTCATCTGGAGCTGGGAAGGTCTACAGGGCCCCAGGAAATAAACAGACACTCTGACACCTAGGCACCCAGGTGAAGGTCCCTGCCATAGGCCTTGTCTCTGTCAAAGCCCTCCCCAAGGACACAAGGGCCAGTGTCTAGCCAGATAGAGAGAGACATACGCCCATCATCTTAGCACTCGGGGAGGTTCTGGGAGGCTGAGGCAGGAGGATCAGAAGTTCAAGCCCAGCCTGAGTGACTTAGCAAGACTATGTCTTGAAATAAAAAATAAGAAAAGGGCTGCAGGTATATCAGTGAGAAGTTCCTGGGTTCAATCCCCAGTACCAGAAAAAAAAAAAAAGAAAAGACAAACTACCAGTAGATGATTCCAGCTCTTTCTGGGTGACGAGCTTCCCTGGTGACCTGCATTTACCTGGTCCCCAGACTGCCACTCCCTCTCCTGGGGACACCGCCTGGAGCTCGTTCAGGGACTGCGAGCTGGGCAGGTGTAGACAGTGGCGTAGGGGTGCCCTGGGAGGGGGCCAGTGCCTCCTGAAGCTGCAGACAAAGGCTCAGAGGAAGAGCCCCGGGGCCCTGCAGCTACCCCTGCCCTCCCCCCCAGGCAGGGTGGCCTGGGCCTCTGCTAGGGTTCCCATCATGGGAGGAGTTGGAAGTCCCACTGCTGGGCCCAGGGCTGAACTGGCTCCTGGCCACGGCCCCTCCTCTGGGGCCAGGATCCGCGTGGCACCCGATACGAGCCTCTGTCCACAGCTCTGGCTTCACTGCGGAGCTGGCAGGTGTGGTCCCTGCCTCACGTGCCCCACCTGGACAGATTGTGGTGCTCAGGTCTCGTCCCCCAGGTGGGAAGCAGAAGCGAGCCAGGGTCCCAGAACATGCAGCCGGACTCTGTGGGTTCCAGTGGCTCTGTCACCTGCTGGGGCCGCTGGCATCTCATCCCGCCCCGATGCCTCTCCCAGCATGTAAACAAGCTGACCACGGAGAGGCCAGGGCCACGTGGTCCTCAGTGTCCTCAGTGGGGAGAGGAGACACCTGGGGCTTAAGGGGACGAGCAGGAAATGCCTGCCGTGACTCGGCGTCCGCCCGGTGTGCTTACAGGTTCCGCCTGTGCAGCACGTGTACCCCGCTCAGGTGCAGTACGTGGAAGGGGGCGACGCTGTCTACGCAAATGGAGCCATGTACGTGTGCCCCGGGCCACCGCCCTCTCCCAGGAAGGACGCTTTTTGCCCATCTCTCCCTTACCCACCCTGATGCCCATCAGAGAGTTCAGAAACCATAGCCTTGTATTTCAATGTCTAGAAAAGTCTGTGTGAAGAAAGTAAAGATTAAAAAGCTGGGCATGTTGGTGCATGCCAATATCATTCCAGCACCATGGGAGGCTGAGGCAGGAGGATCACGACATAGCGACTTAGCATGACCCTGTCTCAAAAAATGAAAAGGGCTGGGGATGAAGCTCAGTGTGAAGGCCCTGGGTTCCATCTATAGACAGAAAAAACAAAGAACCCAACTTCTCAACCTGAAGACTCATGTTCCGGAAGCCATTGCCCTCAGTGCCCTTTGGTCCTCACCTTTGTCAAGCTCTACCTTTCTAGGCTCTCGACGAAACGTGGTTTTCCATTTTACCAAGACTTCTAGAGTTTTCTGCCCCACCAGGGGATACTTGGGGCTGAAGCCTGTCCATGCCCCCATGCAGCCCATCGGCCTCTGCTCGCTCTTTCTTGTTCTTTGGTTTTGCCAAGGCCTTCTTCAGTGTGGGGACTGCGTGCAAGGCTTTGTGACAGAGGGCAATGTGTCATTTCCCAAAGCCCGACACTAACTGTCCCCAATCACACACAGACCTGAGTGCACTCACGTGAAGTCCAAACGAGGCCTGTGGGTTGTTCCAGGTTCACTTTCTGGCTTGACATTGGGCCACAGTTCTGTAGGATGTCACCGTGGGCCCTCCCTCAGGACACGCCTTTACTCACTGAGAAGGGAAGCCACCATGGCCACTCAGACCGTGACCAGAGTTTGTCAGGAGGAGTTTAAATGCTTCCTTCTCAGTACACGCGGTGAATCCATCATCCAGTTGTTAGAGGAATGCCAGGCACATGCGTGCTACGGCTTGGAAATTCTTTTATGATGCAGCGTCATTTTTTTTTTAACGGTTTGTAGGGTTTTTTCCCTTCTTTTTTGCAGGGCTGGGATGGAGCTAAGCGCTTGGCACTGAGCCACCTCCCCAGCCCTGGTTTATGTTTTGAAAAACTCACAGCCTCACAGAGCCCTCCGGCCCTCCAGCTTCTGGTGGTGACCTCCAGTGTGACCCCAGGACATCAAGGACAGGAATGTGACATTGGACAGTTTCACCAGTCCTCACACACATTTGCATGCACATGTGTGTATGTGCTCAGTTCTGTGCACTTTACCCCATGCGTAGGTTTGTGTGACTACAACCACGAGGCACAAAACTAGCCCGTCCCCACCAAGGCTCCTCCATGCGACCCACTCGCCACTTCGATTTGCTTCCTGTTTTGTTTTGTTGGTTTTTTGAGACAGGGTCTCACTATGTAGTCCAGGCTGGCCTCAAACTTGCAGCGATCCTCCTGCCTCCACCTCTCGAGTGCCGGGATGGCAGGTATGCACCACCACGCCTGGCCCACTTAGAATTTTTTGTTTGTTTGTTTGTTTGTTTGTTTTGTGGTACCTGGGGATCGAACTCAGGACCTTGCGCTTGTGAGGCAGGTGGCAGTGGAACCACTGAGCTAAATCCCTGGCCCCCACTTAGGATTTTTAAATGATCGGTTTCCATTAGTCAGCCTGTGATCCTGAGTCTGTTCTAGCTTTGAGCTTCAGCTTGGATTTGAGCTTCCTGTCCTCTGGATGAGCAGCGCCACATACTTGGCCTGGAGGACCTGTCGCTCACACACACAGTTGGGCAGACCCTTTACTCAGCCGGGGCATTCAGAAGGGCTGGGTTCAGAGTGACCTCTGTCTTTCTGCCAGACGAGCGGCCTACGCCTACAACCCCGAGCCTCCGATGTATGCCCCCAGCAGCGCAGCCTCTTACTTCGAGGCCCCAGGCGGCACCCCGGTGACAGTGGCAGCTTCATCCCCGCCATTGGTTCCTGCTCATGGCATGGTGGGCATCACCATGGACGTCGCAGGGAACCCCATCGTGTCCAGCGCAGGCGCCTACCTCATCCACGGGATGGACAGCGCGAGACACTCCCTGGCCCACACCGCCCGGTCCTCACCAGCCACGGTATGTACGGGACTGGGGGACAGCAGGGTACTGTGCTAGACACGCCATGGCCACGGCCACAGCAGCAGGGCAGTGAGCAGGAGGCACCCACAGCCCACACGGGGCTGTCATGGGCTTGTGCCCGGGGTTGGTGTCCTGCAGGTAGACATGTGAGGCTCTGTGAACCTCGGTGCCCCGGGGGACAGAGGAAGGCTTGTTGTGGTCGCAGGGTCTTGTGGAAACTGAGCCCGAGGAGGGCTTTCCCTGATGGTAGATGCTGCCTCTGCGGTGGTCTTTGTCATCGCCGTTGTCGTTGTTGTCACCACCTACCTCCTGGAGCTGTCCGACAGCCCTTCCAGAGGACAGGGCCCTGCACAAACAAAGGTCGAACCCCTCTAGAGTGCCCCCAGATTCTTAGCTCTGCGACCCCTTGCAAGATTATTACTGACCTGCTCTAAACCCAGCTTGACATTTTTTATTTTTTATTTTTTGGGTACTGGGGATCGAACTCGGAACCTTGCGCTTGCGAGGCAGGCATCAGAACCACTGAGCTAAATCCCCAGCCCAACCTGACTCTACTTTTAAAACTTGACTTTCCACGTTTACTTTTACTTGGTTGTGTTTTTTAAAATTAACATGGAGTAGGGCCGGGGATTTAGTTCAGTGGTGCCACCGCCTGCCTCGCAAGCACAGCGTCCTGAGTTTAATCCCTGGTACCAAAAACACCCAAAAAACATGGAGTGGAATTGCCTTTTTGGGTGTGCAAGACTGTGAGATTGGATATGCGTGTAGACTTGTGTCATTGTCCCCATAATCAGTACACACAGGCCGGAGCCCTGAAAGCGCCTGCAGGGTGTCTGTGCAGCCAGGGCCCCCCACCCCGCCACCGCTGATCTGTATCCTCTGTCACTATGGGTTGATCTTTCAGGCGTCTCACATACAAGGAATCACAGAGTGGGTATCCTCTTGAGATTGGCTTCTTTCACTCAGTGTGGGGCCTTTGTGATTCCATCAAGTTGTAGCTGAATCTGCAGCTGGTTTTCTTTATTTTATTTATTTATTTTTTTGGTACTAGGTGTTGAACTTGGGACCTTGCACTTGTGAGGCAGGCGGCAGAACCACTGAGCTAAATCCCCGGCCCTAGTTTGATGTTTTTAACGTATGAAATGACCAGTTGTCCATATGTGTGCAGCTGTATCTCAGGGTATCCTTCTCGTTGTGTTCCATTGATCTATGTGCCAGCTCTTCTGCCAAAAGCACCCTGTCTTAATTACTACAGCTTTATAGTAAGTCTTCACATCAAATCAAATGATTGCTCCCAATTTCTTCTCCTCAGAATTATGTTGGCCATTTATATAAATTTCAAGTTTCTATATGAGCTTTAGGTCATTTTATCTATATCTATAGAAAAAAAAAATCACCCTGGGGTTTTGATTAAATTGCACTCAATCTGTAGATGGATTTGGGGAGAACCCGCATCTTTACCACAGTTGGATCTTGCAATCCATGAGCATGGTATGTTGTCTCCATTTATTTATATCATCTTTGATTTCACTGATCATGTTTAACAGATAGATTCTGTAGCTGTCTTGTTAGATTTATATCTAAGTGTTTAATGTTTTGGAGCTACTGTAAATGGCTTTGATTTTTTTTTTTAATTTCAGTTCTCAAATGCTCATTACTAGGATATGAAAATACAGTTGATTTTTAGCTGGGCATGGTGGTGCACACCTATAACCCAGCGCTCTGGGAGGCTGAGGCAAGAGGATCATAACTTGGAGCCAAGCCTAGGAAACCTGGTGACTTAAGATCTGGTCTCAAAATAAAAAAAATTTAGGTATGCCTAAAAACACCTCTGTGTCTTCTTCCTGCCCCAGGTGAGCAAATTCTGAAGTGCCAGTGGCAAGTCAGAGAGTCGGGAGCTCAGTCCCCAGGGAACATGTAGGATCTTTTTCAAAAATCCTGAAATCCTACTCCTAAGATTAATTCACCACATTTGGGCCATAGGTGACAATCAGTGGTAGCACTTGCATAGAGTGCATGAGGTATTGGGTTCCCTCCCCTGACCAAAAAAAAAATAAAAATCACCATTTTTTAGGGGGCCTGGGCTGTTGGATTCAAGCTCTGCTGGGTATACCCTGAGAATGCCACCGGAAGTCATAGAAATGACCCTTACCTGTGTTGGCAGTCTCAGCTTGAGGGATTTTTGTTTTGGGACCTTGCACTTTTGAGGCAGGTGGCGGAACCACTGAGCTGAATCCCTGGCCTGTTTTGTTTTGTTTTTTGAGACAGGGTCTCACTGTGTAGCCCAGGCTGGCCTCGAACTCTCAGTGACCCTCCTGCCTCAGCCTCCCCACCCAGTGCTGGGTTTACAGGTGTGTGCCACCATGCCCAGCTTTAGAAGGAAGCCTCTGGGTGTCCCTAGGACCCTCTTAGTGTGTCCGCAAGACCTAAACTATTTTCATAATAGCAGTAAACCATTCGTTGCCTTTGGCTGTGTTGGTATCTGCATTGATTGAGCAGAATCCAAGTGGGTGAAACAGCAACAAATCAAGGCAGAGGGACCAGACTCTGAGAAGCCCCTGTAGCTGGTCGTGGGGGCGCACGCCTGTGATCCTACCACTCAGGAGGTTGAAGCAGGAGGATCAATGGGAGTTCGAGCCCAGCCTGGGCTACATAGTGAGTTCAAGGCCAACCTGTGCTACAGAGTAAGGTTCTGTCCCCCCAAACACACATACACACACACGAGGAGGAGGAGGAGGAGGAAGAAGAAGTTTGGAAATGTTTTGAAAGAGGAGAGAGAGGGAAAGAGACAGAGACAGAGACAAAATACTAGTTTCACTTAAAAATGTCCTTAGTCAAGCACAGTGGCACATGCCTGTAATCCCAGCACTCTAGGAGGCTGAGGCAGGATTATTATAAGTTTGAACCCAGCCTGGGCAGTTTATAAGACCCTATCTCAAAAATTCGGCTGGGGGCACCCCGCCTGCCTCAAAAACTCAAGGTCCTGAGTTCAATCCCTGGTACCAAAAATAAATACATAAGGGGTTGAGGGTGTAGTTCAGTGCAACAGCCCTGGTTTTCATCCCCAGTACTGCCAAGCAATCAAGAAAGAAAGAAAGGAGGAAAGAAAGAAAATAATATGTCTTTGATAATGCAGTAAAAATGATATTTTTATTAAATGTTAATCCTCGTGTGCACATGTCCTCGGTATCCTGTGTGGTGGCATGGAAAGGCCTCAGAGGCCCTGCTGTCCCACCCCGGTACAGTCACATCTCCAGAAGAGGCCCCAGCACAGTTGTTTGAGTTGCAGACAGAACTCACCATTGTTTCACAAGAAGCTGTTTTTGCTTGGACAGATGACAACTATCATTCTTCTGCCTCAGGTCGTATTTGGCAGAGACTTTCTCAAATACAAATGAAGTAAGCCTGACCTATTATGGGAAACGACTGGCAAGTTTGACCATAGTTAAGTTTTCAAAAAAAAAAAATGAGAGTTTGGGAGCACTTGTGTGTGTCACAGGGAACTGGATGGTGTCCAGAGAGAGTGGCTTGATATTCTCAGAAGTGAGTGTCGATCTTGAGGCTGTTGAACGAGCTGTGTCCACAGGTGGAAGATCTGCAAATTCAGGGAGCTGATATTTTCCAGGTGATGTTAGAAAATTGTGCCCATCAATAAAAGTTTGTTCCCACTACAGGAGAGACTAATATCTCTTTAGTTTAGTTATATGAACATATTTTTATTGTGGTAAAATTCATGTAATGTAAAATTCACCCTTTTAACCGTTTTGGCCCTTGTGATTGCTGGTAAGAAATGAGCTGTTACTCTGATGGGAGATCACTTGTTTGTGTGCGTTGCTTCCTGGAAATTCTGTCTTTAAGCAGTTTGATGATAATGTGCTTTGTTGTGATTTTTGAATATGTGAGTTCATGTCTTTCATTGAATTTGGGAAGTATTTTTAGCCATTATACCTTCAAACTTTTTTTTTCTTTTGGTACCAGGGATTGAACTCGAGTCCTTGGGCTTGCTGGACAGGCGACGGAACCACTGAGCTAAATCCCTGGGCCCCTTCAAACATACTTTCAATTCTAGAATTCTAATTTGCTTCCATTTCATTGGTGTTTTTTTCTTCACTTGTTTATTTGTATGGGACAAGGTCTTATTATGTAGTTCAGGCTGCCTAGAACTCACTATGTAGCCCAGGCTGGCCTTGAACTTGCAGTGATCCTCCTGCCTCGGCCTCCTGAGTACTAGGATCACAGCCATGTGCCACCACACCTGGCTTGGTTCCTTTTTATAATTTCTTTTCTTTTCTTTTTTTTTTTTTTTTTTTGGTACCAGGGATCAAACTTGGGACCTTGTGCTTGTGAGGCAGGTGGCGGAACCACTGAACTAAATCCCCAGCCTATAATTTCTTTTTGTTGATATTCTCTATTTGGTGAGATAGGATGATCATAGTTTGTTTTAGTTCTTTGCACATAATTCCTGTAATTCTCTGAATCTATTTAAATAGTTGATTTGAACTCTTTATTTCATAAATCCATGTCTGGTCTTCCTCTGGGGCAGCTTTATTTCTTTGTTTTTTGTATGTGTGTGGAGTTCCTTATTTGTTTGCACACCTCATAATTTGTAGAAAAATAGATATCTTTAATATTATAATATAGCAACTCTAGATATCAAATCCTTCCACCCTCCCCAGGATTTATTTTTAGAGTTGTTGATCATTTGTTTAATGACCTTTCAGGACCACTTTTATGAAATCTTCATTCTTTGTCAGGGGTGGCTCCTGAAACCTGTATTCAGTGGTCAGCTAGTGATCTGAAACGTTCCCTTGGATGCCACATTTCGGCTGGGTTTTTTTTATCATTAGCATTATCATCATTATATTAAGTGTCCACCTGGTTGCTATAAACTTCTCATTCCCAGAGTTCAGGAACGTGCATTCTGGAGGGTTTTTCCCCTTTCCGCACTGCTCCTGGGAGGGCTGCCCTCCCCCGTTGTCACCACTGGCTCAGGATTTTGAGGTAACTGATCACAATGCTCCTTGCTAGGGTTCCCAGATCCTACAAGCAGCTGACTTGACGTAAGAAGCAACCAGCTGTTGGGTGATGTAGTGCCCAGTACACATATTCATGGCCAACTAAAACATACAGCCAGACATGCTTTTATTTGTTGTTCTTTGGGTTTTGAGACAGGGTTCAGGCTGGCCTGGAACTCACCATGATCCTCCTGCCTCAGCTTCCCATGTGTTGGGATAACAGGCATGCACCACCATGCCCAGCCTAATCTTACCTTCACCTGTAATGGGTTTATCAATGCTTTAAATAAATTAATGTACACATTTTTAATTTTTTCCACTACAATTTCTAATATGGGAAGTATTTAACTCACAAAAAAAAGCTCATTTGGAGGGAGGGCCTCAAAAATGCTTAACAATGTGAAAGAGTCACTAGGCCACAATGTTGAGGCCGGATGTCCTGGAGGGGCACATTTTCTTCCCCTTCCTGGAAACACTGAGCAGCCTCCAGGGCACGGCCAACTCCCAGGGGCAGACCTCCATCTCTGGGCACCCAGAGTGAGGTGTCCAGCATGGAAGCTGGCAGAGCTGCTGGTCAGGATGTCTCTGTCACGGGCTGTGGCTGTCCGGTCAGCAAAGAGACCCTCCCTCGGGTCCCTGACTGAGCTCTGGGGACCCGGTTTCCCCAAGGCGCACTCCATCAGCTTTCCACACGGCGTGGCTGAAGTCTGGCCTTCACTGGGTGTTTCAGGAAAGGACGGGTGCGCTCTAGGGCTTTCCCACATCCAAGTCCAGGTGACATTGTTGCGTGCAGATGCGGTGACAGCTGTACAGAGCTGGCTCCTCCTGTGCACAGTCCTGCCAGCCACCTGCCCTCCTCCCGGGAAGCCCGGCCGCAAAGCACTCCCAGCTCGTGTCACCCCTCTGCAGCAGCGACCTCTGCTGGAGAGCGGTGCCCCATGTCCTGCGCCTTGGGCTCGCTCGAATCTTCCCGCAGCGTTCCGCAGGGGGACCCTAGGCCCTGCAGTACGGCAGGCTGGCCAGGACATCAGTGCCGCCATCCGTCCTTGGCTTCGATCACCTGATCCCGAGGCCGAGGCCGAAGAGGATGCGCGGGAGGACGCGCTGCTACAGCTACACTGCCCCGCAGCAACGGCGCTCGTGGCCTGCGCATGCGCGCATCTGGCACCTTGCGACTTCTCCCCTTGCTCTGCTGCTGCCCCTGCTGCTGTTGTTCCCCGCGCCTGCCACTTCACCCCGGCCCCGCCTGTGTCGCGCCTCCTTTTATAAGTGCTCAAATCATTATTTGGATATTAATAAAAACCACATCCTGGCTGTTGCTAACCATCTGATTGCCTTTTCTTTTTTTTCTCCTTCCACTTTGTTTTGTTTTGTTCTGCACACATTTTCTTTAGCTTCAAATGGAGATTGAAAACCTCCAAAAAAGCGAAGGAATCACCCCACACAAAAGCGGTTTGTTTACTCAACAGCCATGTAAGTGCGTGTCTGACCCGTGCTGTCCCTGCCCTGCCCGAGGCTGTCAAGCACATTTTAAAAGCAAAGGCAGGCGGGCGCGGTGACACACGCCTGTCACCCCAGCACCCTGGGAGGCAGAAGGATCACAAGTTCAAGCGCAGTCTGGGCAACTTAGAAAAGACCCTGTCTCACAATAGAAAGGGCTTGTCCTAGGCACCGGATTATTTAATGTGTCTGAAAGATTTCAGCCAGGCTTGACATTACACGCCTTAGTCCCAGCACTGTGGAAGGCTGAGGCAGGAGGATCGAAAGTTCCAGCTCAGCCTGGGTAATTTAGGACTAAATGAGACCCTGTCTCA
Organism: Heterocephalus glaber; assembly: GCF_000247695.1. Next base: position 4,232,285 of record NW_004624828.1, read on the forward strand.
AAATAAAATAAAAGGGCCAAGGACATAGCTCAGTGGGAAGGAACCAGGTTCAATCCCTGGCACCACAATAAACAAAAAAAGACTTAACACTCAAAACATAAGTACCAGAACAGTCCAAGATCAATAAAATAAGCAACAAAAAAAGAGAAAAAGTGACATAAGATCAGAAATGTCAGAGATCCTCAGCTAATGTTCTTAGGATCAGCTCTTTGAAAGAAATGATAATTTGATAGAAGTATAAAGGAACTCATTCCTTCTGATTTTAGCAGTGTGAGATTTTCCTCCTTCGCTGGATTCTCAGAGGACATGGCAACCCCAGGTCCTACTTGGGAGGTGGTGAGTGTCTGTCCTCAAGTGGACCTGGAGGAGGGAACCGCTCAGTGCTTGGTTCTGGGGACAGATGAGAAGGAAAGCTTGGTTCTCTCCCTTGTGTCCCTTGTCACTTCTTTGAGCACCCCCATCCGGCTGTACACAGAACTGACAATGTGTTGGGCATCTTGAAACTGGGACCAGCCTTGAAGCCAGGATAGGCTCCTGGCATTGCACTGGAGATGGGCTGCCTGTCTAACCCCATCCTGACTGGAACCCCAAGACTTTCCTGCCAGTGGTTGGAAAAGCCACAGTGCTGCGGCAGAAGGTGATCTCAGGAAAGGTCCAGAAACAGGTACAGAAGTGATCGGCTGCCGCAGGTTCCAACAGAAATGTGTCCTCTACCTAGCAGTGCAAAGCAAAAACAGAAATAAAAATAAAACGAGGCCCTGCTGGTGGCTGCCTGCTGGCGGTGGGGATGTGGCTGGGTTGTCCCCCCTGCTGGGCAAGGTCCCTGCTGTGGACCAAGTCTGGAGCAGCCCGGGGTCCTAAGCTCAGGTGAACCTGGGTTGAGTCTGCACAGTGGCATTCACGACTCCAGTAGGCTTGGCCAGGCTTCCGCTGGGGAGCAAAGACCTGCGGCCAGCAGGCAGCCTGGGCCCTGGGCAGAGGAAGTCAGACGGAGACAGGAGGCAGATGGGGCCACAGAGCCCGGGCAGGCAGCAGTGCCCGCAGACAGGGCTGTGTGGCCGCTTGTCACCGGCTGCTGGGAGCCTCTGTCTCTAGCGAATCCCAAGGGGAGGACACCTGGGGCTGCTTCCCTGCACATTCGTGTTCTGACATGACTTTCCTAGCAGACGAAATCTCCCCTGGCCCCCTTCTCCCTGGGGATCTGTCGTCGAGCTGTTTTCTTCCATCATGAGCTTTGGGGCATGGTGACTTAGCAAGGGAAAGGTGATAAGATCTGTCAGCGAAGTCCACCACCCGCTGGTGTAAATCACCCTGGACCTGGTCTAGGCCACCATGAGAGCCAGAGAGGGAGAGGAGAGGTGAAAGGCAGGGCGAGAGGCCAGTGCCCTTCTGGAAGTCCTGGTGGGGGCACAGCCACAGACTGCGCCTCTGGGATCCGGGAGGTCCAAGTGCATCCCAGCCTGTGCCCCTCCATTGTCCTGCCTTGGTCGGGGGCAATGCTGCCCTTCAAGGGCACAGCCTCCTCCAGCGCCCATCTTCAGGGAAGGCCCAGGGTCACACTGCTTCCCGCCTCCTTCACTGGGACCACATGCCAGCTACCAATAGGGTTATCTTGGCTACCTCCCAGCCAGCCCTGCCCAGCTTCCTGTCCCTTCTCATGCCCCACCAGTGATCATCCTGGCACCTGAGGCAGGTCATGGCTCTTCTCTGTGCTCAGCCTTCCACGGTTCCCAGGATCTCCCTGCACCGCACAGGTCCCTCCGAGGCTGCCTATCCCCTCCCAGCCTCCCTGCCTTCCTCTCTGCCCTTTGCTCCCTCTGCTGCAGGCCTCTTCATGGCTTCCAGGCCTCTGCACACGGCTTCTTCATGACTTCTGCATCTCTCCGGGTTCTGAGGTGCCCCAGGGCCTTTGCACAGGCTGTGTCCTCTGCCTAGAGTGCTGCTGTCCATGGCTTCTTTGCCTCCTTGCTCATTGTACATTCTCAGTGAGCCTTCCTGCTCTGATTTAAAACTGCAGTGCTTCCTCCAGCCCCCTGCCGTCCTAGGGCTTGCAGCTCCTTCCCCAGGATGCATTTTCTCAAGTGCTTAACACCTGCTTAGAGGGCACACAGCTGTGTAGATTCCCTAGTGGGTGGAGAGCTCCCAGGAGAGACGCCCACTTTGGGTCCTGCAGGATGTTGACCGTGGGGACAAGGGCATGTCATGGGCGGGACACCAGGGCTGATCTGTCTGTTCCACATCAGTGGGACTTTTCTGGGTGGAGGCACAGAAATGAGCCACAGCTTCCAGGGTGCTCTGCCCGAGGGCGCTGACGTCCTTGTGGGGACTGCTAGTTCCCAAGGATGGCTCTTGGCCTGGTCACTTTGCGGTCAGGTCCTTAACTCAGTCCCCGCTGCACTTGAGCAGCAGGGTGTGGGGACACTGGCCACCTCTGTCCCTGGCGCTGTGTCACACAGCGCAGGGCTCTGCTTTCATGGTTGGCGTCACAGCCTGGCTCCGTCCTGTGGGCTCAGGAGACCTGTCAGGGTGCACACTTCTACATCGGTCACCAGGACAGAGCCCAGGAGTCTCCATCCCACGCAGGTTTTTATCAAATACATGGAGGGATCTGAGAGCCAGGCCTGGCATGGAAAGTACAAATGCATGCATGGAGAGATGCTGTCAGTGAGCCGGTCAGAGCACACAGGCCGTGTGGGGCCCACGTGGCTTCCGGGGCAGTCCTCTGTCCTCCATCCTCCGTTCTCCCTGGGCTCTGACCTCCCGTGCTCTTCCCCGCCCAGCTCCAGTGGCTGCTGGACAACTACGAGACAGCCGAGGGCGTGAGCCTCCCCAGAAGCTCCCTCTACAACCACTACCTGCGCCACTGCCAGGATCACAAGCTGGACCCTGTGAACGCTGCCTCCTTTGGGAAGCTCATCCGCTCTGTGTTCATGGGGCTGCGCACACGGCGCCTGGGCACCAGGTGGGTAGCGCTGCCCCGCCCTCGCCCTCCCCCTCCTCCTCAGGCATGCCTGAGTAGGAGTTACCCCCTCCGCACGCCTCAGCTCTGTTACCACTCGTCTGGGAAACACTGTGTGCCCCACGCACCCCCGCCATTCCGCCCTTGCACCTCCTAATTGAAAGGAGCCCCATGGCTAAGTTGGGGCCAGGGGCCCAGAGCACCTTCAGGTTCCTCCCTGCAGTGGCCCTGACTCCAAGGCCCTGTGGCCATGACAGAAAGGTGTCAAGGCCATCTGTGCACTGGCAGAAGTGGGCACCGTGGCTGCCCGTAGACACCGTGGCCTTGGGACCAAGGGACCAGAGTCCTTTGGTCTCTGCGACCTGCTGGTCCTTTCCAGAGGACGTCCTTACAGAACTAGAGGGTAGAGGAGGGCAGGCCTGGGTGCGGTGGTGCACACCTATCAGCCCATGCTCTGGGAGGCTGAGGCGAGAGGATCACTAGTTCGAGCCCAGCCTGAGCAGCTTAGTGACTTAGCAAAACCCTGTCTCAAAATAAAAGATGTAAGAAGGGCTGGGAATGTGGCTCAATGCAAAGGGTCTGAGGTTCAAACTGCAATACCCACCACAGAAAAAGGAGGGCAGGCCATGGGGAGAACGGCCAGGGAACCTGGGTCTTGGGATCACAGCCCTGTTGCCTTTGAGGCCTGTACCTTTGGGGAGTCCCAGCAACAGCTTCGGGCATCAGGCTTATTTCTCTGTTTCCCTTCCTATTTCCCTGTGCTTTTCTTCGTTCTCCCTGAGAACAGGCATTCCTTTTCTTTTTTCTTTTTTTTTTTTGGTACTGGGGATCGAACTCAGGACCATGTGTTTGCAGGGCAGGCGGTGAAACCACTGAGCTAAATCCCTGGTGGCATTTCTTTTCTAGAAAGAGAGGCCCAGGTGCCTCCTGCTTGTCCTTATTACCAGCCCTGGAGAAATGGCTTGTGTGACCTGGGCGGTCTGTCAGCTAGCTACTCCCTCCTGTGGAGCCCCTTGGGCCATTTCCTTAATTAAATTACAACCCTCCCGTCCCCCTTCTAACTGCAATAAACTAAGGTAGTGTTTCCCACATTCTGCCATTTGGCAGAACGTGTTATATTCCAAAGGGTGCGGAAGAGTTCTTAATAATAATCCCAGCATGGTCCACCTGGTTTGCCCACCACAGGGTTGTCAGAGCCTCGTTACAGTAAAACAAAAGGGGACTCCAGCCAGGGGCGATGGTGCACTCCTATCATCCCAGCACTCTGGGAGGCTGAGGCAGGAGGAGCCCAAGTTCAACCCCATCCTGGGCAACTTACACTTAGTGAGACCCTGTCTCAAAATAAAAAGGGCTGGGGAGGCAACTCAGTGCAAAGGCCTTGGGTTCCATCCCCAGCGCTGCAAAATAAATAAACAAATGAGGGGCCTCTCTATGAGGGGCTATTATGGGCAGAATTTCCCCATGAACATTTTTCACATCATTCAGGAGAGACCAAACCACATTGGCCAAAAAGAAGGGCTGAGAGCAGGTGAGAGGGCTCCTGGCTTATTACTCTGTCCTGCCTGTGTCTGCAGGGGCAACTCGAAGTACCACTACTATGGCATCCGTCTGAAACCAGACTCCCCGCTGAACCGGCTCCAGGAGGACACTCAGTACATGGCCATGCGGCAGCAGCCCCTGCACCAGAAGCCCAGGTGGGTGACTTCCCCAAGCCTGAGGTGGGCTGACGGGTCTTCAGGGATTCCTGACCTGCAGACAAACTCACACATGAGCCCCCCGCGCATCTGGGACATGCCAGCCTGCCCACAGCCTCAGCCACTGGTAGAGTTCTCAGATCAGTCATTTAAAAAAGAAAAGGCATCCCAGCACCAGGGAGGCTGAGGCAGGAGGATCACTGTGAGTTCAAGACCAGCCTGAACTCCATGGTGAGACCTGATTTCACAAACACCAAAATGATGATAATCACCACCATCATCACATTAAAATTTCAGTGCTGCGGGTGTATCTCAGTGGTGAGTGCTTGGCTAGCATATGTGAGGATTGGGTTCTATCCTCAGCACTGAAAAAAAATTAGAATTTTCTTATATTTTATACCAATTTTAAATTCACAGCAAAAGTTAGTGGAAAGGCCAAATCTCCCATGTACCCTGTCCACACACTCATATTTGTGACAACCAGTGTGCCACAGTGATACATTGCTGTTCTCCAGAGCCCACAGTCCATGCCAGGGGTTGCTCTGGCTGCTTTCGTTCTGTGGGTCTGGATGGATGCAGCAGGATGAAGCTCCACCAGTGTCACACAGCACAGTGTCACGGCTGCCCTGGCCATGCCCTGTGCTCCCCCAGCCCCTGGCAGCCTCCGAGCTTTTATTGTCTCCTTTTCCAGATGGCCATGGAGTTGGAAACACACTGCTTTCATTTTTTAAATTTAGGAGGGAGGCGGGAGAGGGAGCCCCACAAATAAGCCAGCAGCACGTCAGGAGAAAGGAGCTCTGTGCTGAAGTCGCAGTCCCTTCCTGACATCTTCATCCAGTGGCCACAAAAGGCTGGTTCCTTTCAGGAACATTCTCTGGCAGACGCCTTTTGTAAGGAGCCAGAGATCAAAGCCCTCAGCTCTGCAGACCTGAAGGTCTCTGTGGGTGATTTCTCTCTGGGGTTGTGTCACAAAAGCAGCCGCAGGTGACAGCTGCACAAGTGGATGTGGCTGTGTGCCAATGCAACTTTATTTACAAACATACCTGGCAGCACTGGCCCCAGGTGCCTGGTTAAGGGTCCCCCAGATGTCTCCTTCCGACAGCCTTCCGGTGCGCTCCCACGGGCCAGGGAGCACAGCCTGCCCCTCACCCAGCGTGAGCACCCTGAGGGCGGGGACCATGGCACATTCTCCTCCGGGGGCTCAGATGCAGCCCGAGGGCTGCAGAGGACAGCAGGGGGCACGTCCAGGGCCCAGGAGGAGAGGAGGAGCCCGCTGCTCTCCTGCTCCTGTTGTCCACACAGATTTTTTTTTTTGGTATCAGGGATCAAACTCGGGACCTCGAGCTTGTAAGGCAGGTGGCGGAATCACTGAGCTAAATCTCCAGCCCTGTCCACACAGATGTGTCACTTATCACTCAGTTTTGGCCCCCAGCAAACACCTGTGACGTCGTGCTGTCATTTCAGGAGCAGGGCACACCTGTCATGAGGACAGGCTTGTGCCACCATTATCTGGAAAGCCACAGCCTGGGCCCCCCCACCCCAGCACCTCTCCCTCCCCCTGCACATGGGGACAGGCCACCCCTGCCCTTCCTGCCTCACAGTCTGGGTGGCCTCTTTCTGTGGCCTGGACAGGCCACCCCTGCCCTCCTGTTTGGGGCAAAACCAAGTCAGAATCTGCTTTGGACACACAGCAGGGAGATGTCCGTGATTCTGTGCAGAGAACTTCCTGGCCTTCTAGGGGAGACATTAAGGAAGCACATACTCAGGTACACAGCCTGGGTAGGCACCCACAGATCACACAGCGGGGTCCGTCCACATGCTAGACTATTGCTCAGCCGTGAAAAGGAAGGAAATCCTGACCCTGCTATAGTGCAGCTGGGCTTGAGGCCAGGCTGCTCAGTGCACTAAGGCAGACATGGAAGGGCACACCCACTCCCAGGAGGTCCCTGTCAGATCCACAGAGACAGGAAGGAGGATGGTGGTGCCGGGGTTGGGTAGGGGACAGCAGTCATCATTTCATGGGGACAGAGGCTAAGTTTGGGGAAATGAGAAAGTTCTGGAGGTGGGCAGTGGAGACTGCCACACGGCCCTGGGAATGCGTTTAGTGCTGCTGAGGTGGGCGCTTAAGAATGATCACAACGGTATAGTTGATCTTATGTGGCTTCACCACGCTAAAAAATGGACCTCATGGTAGCACATGTGTCCCCTGCCCAGATACCGGCCAGCCCAGAAGACGGACGGCCTCGGGGACAGCAGCCTGCACAGCACGCCAGAGCAGGCCATGGCCACACAGAGCCAGCACCACCAGCAGTACATAGGTAAGGCCAGCCGCGTGCCGGGATGATGCCCTCGGGTGACACCTTCCAGTGTGCAGAAAGCTCTGGATGAATCTTCTTTCTGCAGTCCCTGAGAGTTAGAACAATCAGCATGCACCCCAAAATGTGATGCATAAAGTCACCATCAGAAAAATAAGTGCATGGCCGAGCATGGGGGCGCACACCTGTCATCCAGCCCTCTGGGAGGCTGAGGTGGGAGGATCACAAGCTGGAGGCCAGCCTGGATGACTTAGCAAAACCCTGTCTCAAAAAAAAGGTTGGGGATGGAGCTCAGTGCAGAGAGCCTGGGTTCAACAAAAAGAAAAATGAGTACTTAGACCATCAGAAAAACGTTCTTTTAAAACCCTTGTGCTTGGGGTACAGCAGGATGTGGCTCTGTCCCGGGGTCTCTTCCTCACCTGGAGCGCTTAGGGTCCTCCAGGTGGCAGCAGCCTCACACTCGTTCCTGGGGACCCTGCAGGGATGGGGTCTAACTTTGGAGCCTGCCACCAGGACCGCCCAGGAAAGGCCATTATACCGGGGGACACTTGGCAGCTTCACAGTTGCATTGTGGGCTGTTTTGTTTTGTTTGGGCCATACTGGAGATAGAACCTAGGGCCTTCACACTGAGCCACATCTCCAGCCCATTTCTTTATTTTCTATTTTGAGATAGGATCTCCTTAAGTCGCCCAGGCTGGGTTGGAGCTTGTGATCCTCCTGCCTCAGCCTCCCAAGGTGCTGGGATTTCAGGCCTGCGCCACCTCACCCATCTCCTGTGGTTTTTTAATCTGGACAGAACTCTTGGGTTCTAGGAGTTGAGTGTTTGAGGCAGACTGAGATGGTGCCCAGGGTGCTGTGGCTTTGCCACCCCATGTGGCAGTGATGTGAGCTGAGCTTCTGAGCCCTCACTGTGTCCTCGGACCAGTGCTCAACTTATGTCATAGCCCTGGGAGGTGACAAAATTGTCCTTGTTTTGATGCTGAGAAAAACTGAAAATTACACAAAAGTCACCCAAGTACATGCAGAGCTAGGAGCCCCCCCCGCCATGGCTGCGCATGGCCAAGGCTCCTAAGGTCCTGTGTCTGATAGCCTGTGTCCTCCCCAGACGTATCCCACGTGTTCCCAGAGTTCCCGGTGCCTGAGCTGGGCAGCACGCTGCTACAGGAGAGCGTCACACTGCGCGATGTCAAGGCCCTGCAGCTGGTGTACCGACAGCACTGCGAGGTGACCACTCCAGCCCCGGGTGGCCTGGGTGGCACACAGGTGACAGGAGCCCCATGTCTACCACAGGTGTCCTCTCTCTGGACGGCAGCGGCTCGGTCCGCTGGGCCTCCTGTCTCTCCTGTCACCCCCTGCCACAGCCCGTGTTCTGGCTCCTTGCCCAGGACACATGAGCGACAGAAACGCTGGAACCCACGTAGCATCTGTGGACCCTGTCTCTTTCCCTCTAGGCCACCTTGGATGTCGTCACGAACCTCCAGTTCCACTACATCGAGAAGCTGTGGCTGTCCTTTTGGAACTCCAAAGCCACCTGCAGTGACGGCCCCACCTCCCTCCCTGCCAGGTGACAGCCATCATCCCCCAGACGTGCAGAGTAGCCACAGCCCATCTGCCTCCCAGGCTCCCACACCTAAGCCCGGGGACCCCCGCACACCTGCGTCAGCTCCCCACGGCTGGGGAAGAAGGGACCTGGCCACAGCAGGGAGGGATGGCCCGGGACCTGGGCACCGGGGGGCAGATGGGCCCGGCCGTCCCCGCCTCATGGCGCCTGTGCCCTGCAGTGACGAGGAGCCCGAGGGACAGGCCGTGCTGCCCCAGGACAAGCTCATCTCACTGTGCAAGTGCACGCCCATCCTCAAGTGGATGCGAAACTGCGACCACATCCTGTACCAGGCGCTCGTGGAGATCCTCATCCCAGACGTGCTGCGCCCGGTCCCCAGTGAGTGACCACCTGCGCCCCGGATGCCGAGTCACCCGCTTCCCTTTCCCCTCATTGCTGACCCAAGGCGACAGGCAGCATGCGTGGCCCTGTGAGCTCAGCCCGCAACAGGCCGGGGGAGCCACTGCTGAGGGCCGCGTGGGGCCGCTGCCGCTCTCGTCCTAAGGTCGCACCAGCACCTGCTGTCCCCAGGGTCCCTGCGAACTCTGGGGGACATTTCCCGTGTGACAGGAACAGCTATGCCTGTGGTTCCTGTAGGAGCGGGGCCAACCTTTAACCCCTGCAGAGTCCCCACCTTTCCTGGTGCAGAGACCCACACCGAGGGCTCCTGGGAGGCTCTCTCGGGCACCATGGCACCTGGCCAGCCTAAGCCCCTGAGCCTGCCCAGGCCTGTGCCCAGGGCAGGCCATGCTTCCGCCTTCCTAGTGAGGACAGGGAGCCCCACGGAGGCCTTATGTAGACATTGAGGCTCAGAGCTTTAGTTAATTTGGCAGCTCTCAGTCTTTCTTTTTTTTTGATACTGGGGATGGAACTCAGGACCTTGCACTTTCAAGGCAGGCGGCAGAACCACTGAGCTAAATCCCCAGCCTGCCTCAGTCTTTCTTAATAATTAGCTGCAGCCAGCCACGGTAGCAAATACTGGTCAACCCAGCACTCTGGGAGGCTGAGGCAGGAGGATCACAAGTTCAACCTGTTCAGCGTGGACAACTTAGCAACCTGGTGAGATTCTGTCTCAAAATAAAAAGAGCTGGAGATGCAGCTCAGTGCAAAGGCCCTGGGTTCAATCCTCAGTACCAAACGAACAAACCTGATCTGCTACTCTTTCCCAAAAATGAGAAACCACAGATCCATTGTCTCTTTGGTCTCAGCTGCCTGGAAACTGGTCAGCATACCTATGAGCACTCAGGGTCCTACACGAAGGTATGAGTTTATAGCCTGTTTCCTTTAATTTTTCTGGGGGTTTTTTTTTTGGTTTTTTTGGTACCGGGGATTGAACTCGGGACCTTGCACTTTCGAGACAGGCAGTGGAACCACTGAGCTAAATCCCCAGCCCAATGCTGCTTCTTATAATTCACCTCAAAATAGACTTGAAAGCTGAGAGAACATATTTAACTGCACGTGTGAGGGCACCAGGGTGCCCTGGGGGCCGTGTCTATCAGAGCTCCCCAGGTGACGGGCACAGGGGATCGACTGCCAGTATCCCTGGGGGTGGGGCCACCCTGCTGAGACTGGCTGTGCCGACAGAGGGCAGCAACCCAGGGACACGTGTTCTGAGCCCCCCCCCCCGTCCCACTTGGGCTGCTCCGTGTCCCTCCCCTCCCTCCCCTGTGCCTGTGCCATCCTCACCACTGGCCTCTTGGCTCCTGTCCCCAGGTACCCTGACCCAGGCCATCCGGAACTTCGCCAAGAGCCTGGAAGGCTGGCTGACAAATGCCATGAGTGACTTCCCGCAGCAGGTCATCCAGACCAAGGTGACAGACGGCATGGCCCGCACTCTGGGGACAGAGCCTGGAGTGGCCGGGAGGACGGGGGTGTGAGGACCATGGTGCCCGTGTCACAGGGTGACAGCTGGCCTCAGGGAGGCACAGAAGGTGTCACCTGATGTCATCCATTGGGGCTGATTCAGGACAGATTGTTCCCACGGCCATCACAGGAGGGGAACTTAATCTCCTTGCCTTTGCCCTATTACTTGGCCACAAATCAGAATTTAAAATGTAGAGAATTGGGGCCAAGGATGTAGCTCAGCAGCACAGTGCCTGCCTTTAAAGCTCAAGCTCCTGAGTTCGATCTCCGGTACAAAAAAATGTAGAGAGGTAGCCTGGCTGTGAAAACAAGTCTCTGCCATTCTTTCCAATGTATCTTAAATGGCTTTGTATGGCCAGGTGCTGTGATGCACACCTGTAATCCCAGCTATTCAGGAGGCTGAGGCAGGAAGGTCTTGAGTTCCAGCCCAGCCTGGGCAATTAAGCAAGACTATCTCAAAATGAAAATGGAAAAAGTCTGGGATGTATCTCAGTGGTGGGGACTTGGTCAACATGCAGGAGGCCTTGCATTCCTTAGCACTGCACAAAAACAAAACAAAACAAAAAATAAAACAAGGTGTCGGGTGCCTCTGAGGGCCAGGCTCCAACGTCTGCTTTACCCGTGCACACTTGGGAACTGATCTATTAGACCACAGAGCTCTGCGTGCAAGAATCGCTTAGCTAGTGTCGAGAATTCAGATTCTCAGCACATGCCCAGGAATCAGTATTTTCAACAGCCAAAGGGCCTGTAGGAGCCCAGGAGGACAAGGCTACCCTGTCGGGACTCTGGTGCCGCGGGATGCGCTGGTGGAGCCAGTGTCTTCTAGCCATTATCACCACGGACCCTTACTGGGGGTCTTCCCTGTCCCCCTCCCAGCGGGGTCCCTGAGTCCTCGAACTGTGTCGCCCCCCCCCCGCTGCCCACGCCCCTCCCGGCCCACAGGTGGGCGTGGTCAGTGCCTTCGCGCAGACTCTGAGGCGCTACACGTCGCTCAACCACCTGGCCCAGGCAGCGCGTGCAGTGCTGCAGAATGCGTCCCAGATCAGCCAGATGCTCAGCGACCTCAACCGGGTGGACTTCGCCAACGTGCAGGTGACGCCTCTCTCCTGCTTGGAAAGCTGGCACAAAACAGGCCCAAAGCAGAGGCCCGTAGCCGCCTTGACATCTCTCAGGCCCCTTTTGTGCCTGGGTGCTCAGCTTCCTGGATGCCAGCACCATATCTGCCTCTCCCGGCTTAGGACACTGCAGGGACATGGCAGATGGCCAGGTCACAAGCCCTGAGGCTGCTCTTTTACCTCATTTGCCTCTGAGTTTAGCCATTTAAAAAATGAATACAACCTGAGGGTGGTGCACACTGGTCATCCCAGCATGGGGAGGCTGAGGCAGGAGGATCGAAAGTTTGAGCCAAGCCTGGACAATTTAGTGACTTAAGTGATATCCTGTTTCAAAATAAAAAGGGCTGGAAGTATAGCAGAGTAATGAGCACTTGCCTAGCACGTGCAAGGCCCTGCCTGGGTTCCGCCTTCAGCATGGCAAATAATAATGAAACGAATAAACACATACAGGGAGAAGAGGGATCACTGTAAAACAAAACAGTCGTGCTATAACGTGAACTTTGATCCAGAAAGGCCTCGTGTGAGTCCCTAGAGTCAGGTCAGGCTCCCTCTTTGGGGGCTGTGCTAACGATGCTCAGTTTACAGCTGTCAAAGGCCAAGGTCTGGAGAGTCCAGGCTGGGGTGCAGCTCATTGCTACAGGGTGTTCTCATCATGAGGCCCTGGGCACCTCCCCAGCACCAAAAAAACTATAAAAACAGGTGGATATGCTCATGCACACCTGTAACCCCAGCCACTAAGGAGGCTGAGGCAGAAGGACCAAAGGTTCAAAGCCAGTCTGGGCAACTTACTGAGACCTTGTCTCAAAATAAAAAATTCAAAGGGCTGGGATGCTGCTCAGTGACGGGCACTTGTCCAGCATGTGTGAGGCCCTGAGTTCCATCCCCAGAACCCAAAATTAATTTTTTTAAAAAGCGGGAGTGCAACCCAAGCCACACCAGCGCCTGTCTGTGCCCCTCTCCTGCAGGAACAGGCCTCGTGGGTGTGCCAGTGTGAGGAGGGCGTGGTACAACGGCTGGAGCAGGACTTCAAGGTGACCCTACAGCAGCAGAGCTCGCTCGAGCAGTGGGCGCGCTGGCTGGATGGCGTGGTCAGCCAGGTGCTCAAGCAGCACGCAGGCAGCCCCAGCTTTCCCAAGGCTGCGAGGCAGTTCCTGCTCAAGTGGTCCTTCTACAGGTGAGCCCCACGGTGCCCCAGCTGAGGAGGGGTCCCCAGGTCCTGCACAGTCCTGTCTCTTGGCCATCTGCCCAGGAAGGTGCACAGGGCCACCATGGCCTCCAGCTCAGCCCCAAGCTTCCCCTGCTGGAAGTCATCATGGGGGCCTCCTGGGGAAGTATGTTCCCTAGCAAACCTCACTAAGGCGACAAGAAAGTGATAGGATCTGAGTGCGGTGGCACAAGCCTGTCATCCCAGCACTCTAGGAGGCCGAGGCAGGAGGATTCCAAGTTCAAGTCCAGCCTGGGCAACTCAGGGACTTAGTGAAACTCAAATTAAAAAAGTAATTTAAAAAGTTGGGGTTGTAGTTGATCGTGAAGGCAGTGGGTTCAATCTCCAGTGCTGGGAAGGAAGGAGTGGGGGCGGGGGGAAGGAAGAAAGGCTGTTATTACCCTCAGGGAAACAATAAGCTGTTCTATACCCTACAAGCCCTGCATGATTATGGTCGAGCTGTGGCCGCTGGGCCAAATCACTGTCCACCTGGTTGTGACTTCTGTCACACCCATCCATTCACAAACCAGCAGCAGAACTGAGAAGCTTCTAACAGGGAAATGTGACTGTTGTCCCAAAGGCCAAAAATATTTCCCACCTGGCTCCCGTCAAAACCAGCTGGCTGGACTGCTGTGTGGCTCAGTGGTGGGGGCTTGCCTAGCATGCGCCAGGCCCTGGCTTCCATCCCCAGTACCACCAAAAACAAAGATTTCTTTTGAGACAGGGTCTTGCTCTGTAGTTCAGCCCTTGAACTCACTAATGAGGCCCAGGCTGGCCTTGGACTAGTAGTAGTGATCCTCCTGTCTCAGCCTCCTGAGTGCTGGGATGACAGGAGTGCACTACCATGCCCAGCAAAAGCAAAAAAAAGGGCTTTGCTGAGCCCTCTGCTGGCTGCCAGCTTCCTCCTCCTCCTCGGCCCTCTCCTCATGTTTCTTCCTGGCCTCGGTGCCTCGGGGACTTGGCAGCACTCGCTCTTCCCCTGCAGGGAACATCTTTTCCTGCAGGCACCCATTAGACCCACTCCACCCTAGACCTCTCTAAATTGCGTGTCCTTTGTCCTCTTCTGCCCCTCCTGTCCCATGTGTCGGCGTATCCCCTCACACCCTCTGGTGGCCGCCTGCTGACAGAGCTTCCTGCAGGCTGAAGGTCTGAGACTGCTCGGGTGACTGGGATGCTGAGCCCAGGTCACCACAGCCTGCCTGAGGCCCGGGCTCTGTACCCTGAGTGTTCCTGTCACCTGCCCCCAGCTCCATGGTGATCCGGGACCTGACCCTGCGCAGTGCCGCCAGCTTTGGCTCCTTCCACCTCATCCGCCTGCTCTATGACGAGTACATGTTCTACCTGGTGGAGCACCGAGTCGCCGAGGCCACCGGGGAGACGCCCATCGCCGTCATGGGGGAGGTGAGGCCCGGGTCCCCAGCCTGGCCAGTCCGCAGGTGCCCTGCCGCACTGCCAGCCAGTTCCAGAACATTGCACCCCCAAGAAGAAGCCCCACCCTGTGGGAAGTCACTTCCCATTCGTCCTGCCAGCCCAGCACCCCCGAGGCCACTTCCTGTCCCTGGAGTTGCCCGCCCTGGGCGTTTGCTGTCCGTGGAGCCCACGCTGTGTCCCCTGTGTCTGGCGTCTCTCCCTGAGCACGGCGTCCTCAGGGTCCGTCCCCGCTGTGGCGGGTGTCACAGCCTCGCTCCAGTCCTGGCCAAGTATGCCCTTGCTGTCTCGTTAAGTTGCTGAAACTTGTGATCCTCCTGCCTCAGCCTCTGGGTGCTGGGCTCCTGGGCATGTGCCACTGCCCCTGGCTCTCAGTATGTGGAGGTCACACACCCTGAGACTTGGGACCAGTCCACACCTTGTGGGAAGCTGGGGGAGGACGTTTGTACCTTGCCCACAGCTGGGCACTGGGGCCTGGAGGGAGCCTCGAGCACAGAGCCCGGCCGCAGCTGGCTGGCCCCATAGCCCCAGCTGCCACCTGGAAGCCCAGCACTTCCCACCCAGCCCCAGCAGCTCCTGGGTGCCAGGAAAGGGTCATAGCCACTTGTCCTGGCAGAAGCTGAATCTAAACAGAACCGGAAGTGGGTGTGGTCATGACTGAGCCGTGCCTCCCCAGGACTGCAGTCGCTCTGGCCCCTGTGGGCCCTGACTCTGAGCTTCTCTTGCAGTTCAATGACCTCACCTCCCTGTCGCTGACGCTGCTTGACAAAGGTGCGTATGTCCTGGCTTCCCCCAGGTCCCCTGGCCCCAGGTCACCAAAGCAGGTAGAAATTGGGGACCCCGGGGGCTGCTATGCAGACAGCGGGTGGTAGCTGGGGAGTGGCCAGGAGTCCCTGTGACAAGCGGCAGGGGCCCCAGGCCTCCTGCAGCCACATTTGTGTCCCAGGGACCCCGAGGCGCAGCCCTCCCAGGATCATGACATAGGCTACCCTTGGTGACGCCCAGGCTAGGGCGCTGTGTGTGGCCGGGAAGTTTCACAGGTGGCCACGCGTCCCCTGTGCCACTGCACCTCTCTGATCACGCGCTCCTCTGTCCCTCCTCCCACGCTTGCCCCACAGACAACATCAGCAGTGGTCGGGGTGGCGAAGATGGCTGCAGCCTGGGGGAGCCGCTGGTGAAACGTGAGCGCAGTGACTCGGGCCACCACCTGCAGGGTGGCATCTAGCACCTCCCCCAGGTGCCTTCCAGACACAAGGTCCCAGAAGATGTCACCCAGCCACTCTGGGAACCTGGACCTCCCAGCCCCACCGCACTTGTGCCTCTTAGATGACTTGATGTTTACTGCGACTCTGTCCTGGGGCCGCGCAACTGGGACTGATGGGAAAAAAATGGTTATAAACGCTGCCAAAGCTGCAGCAAGGCCCTGTGTCCCTTGTTCTGGGGACGCCCCTCTGCTGGACGTGAGCTTCGCTCTGTGTCTCCGTAAGAGCCGTGCGGAGAGCCATGCGGAGAGCTGGTCCCCACCACAAGCTGCTCCTCTGTCTTCACCACAATGACAAACCCTAACCTGGCTGAGTGGACAGGGTGCGACAGCCCGGCCCTGCCTGGTCCTGCACTGTTTGGGGCACAGAGCCCTGGCCCCGTGGGTCCCCTTGAGATCAGAGGCCCCAGTGCTTCTGGGCAGAAGAACCCGTCCCAGCGTGTGCCTTGTGGCCTTTGCCAGCTGGAGGGTTCCAGGCTCCTTGCCCTGCAGAGCTCCTCTCCAACAGCACATCTGCAGCCTGAGAAAGAGCAAGCCATAGCATTGAGTCCACTCGTGTCCTCAAAAACTCACAACCGCAAGTCTGATCTGCAACAGCAAGGACCCAGGCTCACAGTCAACAACATCCAGCTGGGACGGTGGCAGCTGCTTCCCCGTGCCCTGTGACCTCAGATGGCTCTGAGGCCCGCGAGTCCCATCTCAACCTCTTCAAATCAAAACTGTGGGGACAGATGACAACTAAGGACCCGTGCAACCCTGAGCTCCAGACTCAATGGGCACTGCCCCGAACCACATGCAGAGATCACAAAGAAAGGCTGTCTAAGGAAATGCAATACTTCCTCTCCTTGGGAAATGTTGATGCCAATAGTTTTGTGCGCTAATTGTTCTTAGGTTTCTTTATGAACGTATGTCTCACACATACTCAGTCTCCAGTATTTTGTTCTCCCTCACACAAAATGCACTAATATCAGCTCCCATGGCTTTGAAAACTGCACCCCTCTGGCCGTGCTGGGGTGCAGGAGGCACGGAGAGAAAGGTGTGGAGATGTTCTGAGGCCCATAGTAATCACCATGTTTGCCTGGTCTTATACAGAAGACTTAGATGAACTCAGACAGGAAGAATGTCGTCCAAGTTCACTGATGTGCTGTAATGGCAGTTTGTTCCTGTGTGGAACCAATACAGATGGGGTTTCTGCTCTGCGCTCTGCTGTGTCCTTTGTGGGGTCCATGAGGAAGAATAGGGGTAACAGAGGCAACACAAGCTCCCAACCTCATCCCCCTCTCTTTTCCTTTTCTCTTTTTTTTGAGACAGGGTCTTGGTCTGTAGTTCAGGCTGGCCTCGAACTCATGGCGATCCTCGTGCCTCAGCCTCCCAAGGGCTAAGAGGACAGGTATATGCTGCCATGCCGTTTTCTTCTTTCTTTCTGGTACTGGAGATGGAACCCAGGGCCTTCACATGGAGCTACATAACCAACCCCATTTTTATTTTTTATTTTGAGATGGTTTCTTGATAAGTCACTGAGGTTCCCAGGCTGTAGTCAAACTTGTGACCTTCCTGCCTCAGCCTCCCAGAGTGCTGAGATGGCGAGCATGCACCACCCACGCCCAGCTCTATTCCTGTTTCTTGTAGCAATCAGCACATCGCACATCCCCATTTTGGGGGTCCTTGTTCACACTCCAGCCCCACTCTCCTGCACCTTGTCTAGCCAGGAATAAGCCTCTGACCTCCAACCTTCTGGCGCCTGCCCTGAGCTCCCCCATCCAGGCCATCCTGGACCCCAAGAGCTGCAAGAGCCATGCTTGGCTGGGAGGCGGTGCTGACCGCCTGGATGTGCCATGATAAGCAGATGCTGTGGGCCTGTGGAGCCCCGCGGGGGCTCTTGGACTTACACAGGAGAGCTGTGGTGCTGTTCAGCTGTGGATCCTGGAGGATCGGCCTGACCATATCCACAGCGGCCCCCTCTGCAGGGCCTGTCTGGGTGGGACCAGGTGGTACCGTCCCTTTCGGGACAGAAAGAGCCCATGGCAGGAGGATGCCCCAGACGAAGCCGCTGCTTGGCTGTCACCATCTTGAAATTCTGTGGGGTTTTCATTTTGATTTGTTCTCTTTTGTCTTGCAGCACTAGGGATGGAACCCAGGGCCTTCGTGCTCAGCTGCATCTCCAGCCCTTTTAATTTCCGGTTTTGAGCCAGGGTCTCACTAAGTTGCCCAGGCTGGGGTCATCTTGAAGTTCTTACTTTTTGAACAAAATTAACTTAATTAAATTAATTTCACTTTATCCCACGGGGCTCTGAATTACGTGGCCAGTCCTGGGGAATCCCAGGGCTTCACCGCAGCCTGACTGCCAGCTCCCGCCGAGTGCTGGGTGACAGATGGGAAGCCACAGGCCCCCACCATGGCTGGATCACAGCCTCAGCCCCTGCCCACTCTGAGCCCCTCCCAGCCAAGCCCCCGAGCCACGCCAGGGACCCACCATGGGACCCACAGGGTCCACAGGCTTCAAGTCTCTTGTAGGGTCACCAGGTCCCTTTGGTCCTTCCAGGAGTGTCCAGCTGAGCCCAGTCCCAGCTGCGCTCAAGGAAATCACTTCCACCAGTCAGTTCCCCACCCGGACAAAAGACGGCCCAGTGCTTGCCTCCCATGGCTGCAGGGAGAGCTCAGGGTATCCATGGAAACCGGGGGGGGGCGGCTGCTCGTCCCCTGCACACCAGACACACTGGGGCCCGTGTGCTCTGGGGCACCCTGGGCACTGCAGGGTGCTGAGCAGCATCCCTGGCCTCCACCCGCTCCGTGCCCACAGCATCCCCTGTCAGGACAATCACCAGTGTCCCCAGACATGGTCCAGGGTCCCATGTGGCCAGTGAAGGGGAACACGGGTGTCTGCATCCCAAGTGACATCTCACACCAGCGCCTGACCGCACAGGTTCATCTTGACAAGTATTTGCTGGAGGCATCAACTGAATTTGCGGGGCGGGGGGGGTTCTCCAAAGATGCCTCACTCTGCTGTAATGTTTTTGTTTGTTTTGTGTTTTTATTTTTTTAACCCCAAGTACCTGGGATAGACCGAAGCTACACTGAACTCTGTCCCCGGCCCTTTTTTTTTTTTGGTACCGGGGATCAAACTCGGAACCTTGCGCTTGCGAGGCAGGTGGCGGAACCACTGGGCTAAATCCCTGGCCCGCCTTTTTATTTTCTATGTTGAGATAAGGTCTCAGTAAGTTGCTAAATTACCCAGGCTGGGGTCAAACTTGAGATCCTCCTGCCTAGGCCTCCCAGAGTGTTAGTACAGGCGTGTGTGCAGCCTGCCCAGCCCGCGAGCTGAGCTGTAAAGCAGGCTGTGCTTCCCCAGGTACCTTACTGGTTTTGCTCAGTGATCCCGTCTCTAAGACCCCTGGCCCAATGTTTTCCCTTTCCCTTTTGATCTTATGGGTGTCCTTGAAAACCTTCCAGCCAGTTCCCCCTTCTGGGGTGGTTTTGGGGTGGCTGCCAGTCTCCAAGCAGCTGCCCCTCGGGACCCAAGAATTCTGCAGCCAGGGCTGCAATCCCAGAGGAGTTTTCCCAGGATCGACAGCACTGTCCAGAGGCGGGCGTGCCTGGCAGCTGGCGACTGCTGGATCTGGCCCAACTGCTGTCCTCAGAGCGGCGGGCGAGCTGTCACCAAGACTCCCCACTTCAGCCTGCAGGACCCGGGCAAAGCCGCTGAGTCCTGTTAAATTGAAGGCGAGAACTGCAGTTCCCCCACTGGAGGGGGGCGCCTTGAAGTCATCCCAGTCCTCTGCCGCCCCCCAGTGGTCACTGTGTGACACAGCCTCTTGATTTTCCCTCTGGTAAGAACCCAGAATCTGTCTGCATTTCCATTGGTGACAGGAAAGACTGCAAGCACCACAGTGAGCGAACTAGGTCCTTCCTTTCCCTCTTCAAATATCCCTTGTCTACATACTTGAAGCACCTCCCCACCAGACACCTAATAATTGCCAAGGGGACAAGAGTCAACTAGTTAACATAGGTGCAGTTGACCGCTAAGTTCATCAGTAAGGTGCAAACTGACCATGGGACTCTGGCTAGGGTGTCCCCAGAGGGACGCCCCTCACGTGTGTAATCCCTGCCAGAGAGGAGTAACCTGAATTTATAAGGGGACATCAGACAAACCCAGGAATTGTTCGCACTATTTTTGTTTTTGAGATAGGGTCTGTTACTCAGGATGACTTCAAGCCTGAGATCCTCCTGCCTCAGCCTCCCAAATAACTGGGACTACAGCTGCACACCACCATGTCTTGCTCTGGGACCCCTATTTTGACTCCGAAGATGGCACTTTCTCACTATCCTCGTGTGGTAAAAGGAAAAGCAAGGGGTCTTTCTGGGCTTTTTTGGAGGGGGGTTCTGGTCCTGGGGATTGAACCCAGGGTTTTAGCACAGAACTAAATCTGCAGACTCTTTAAATTTTGTTTATTGAGACAAAGTCTCCCTAAGTCACTAAACTGCTCTGGCTGGGCTCTAACTTACAATCATCCTTCTCAGCCTCCTATGTAAGAAGGGCTCTTTTCCCATGACCTCCAGACTATAGCACCCAGGCAGGTACTCGGCTTCCTCCTTCCCCTCCCTGCCTAACTCCTTCCCACCCAGCTCTAAATCGGAAGCTGAGGATTCTGGGCAGTTGATTGGAGCCAAGACACAAAGTAAGCTCCTGGCCCGACTCCAGCAGAACTGTTCAACTTCACATCCCACAATAACCGTCCATCCTCAGCAGTGCAGAGGGTATCTGTCCATGCTGAGTGTGCAGCACCAACACAAGCACTTGTGTGAGTCCTGCTGACTGGGGTATCACACTGGCTTCTCCATCCCCAGGAAGCCTCTGACCATGGGCCATGGTCAGGGTTCTGGGTTGACTTTGGGTGTGAGGTGCTCCACAAGACCCAGTCACACATTGATTATTTGTAAAATTAGCTTCACTGGGTGTAATTTAAAAAAATTTCCCCTTGGCTTTAAGGTGTGACAAAATTTTACACATTTCAGGTGTACAACATGTATACACTGTGATATGAAATCAAGCTAATTAACAAATCCATCACCACAAAGAAAATTGTTTTTAAATGGTACTGGATATCAAACCCAGGGCCTTCACACTGAGCCATGTTCCCAGACCTTTTTATTTTTTGAATCTAAGTCACTACATTGCCCAGGCAGGGCATGGGCTTGTGATCCTCCTGCCTCAGCCTCCCACGCTGGGGGTGACAGGTGTGTACCACCACACCCAGCCTAATTTTATATCTTGAGTACTTGAAAACATTGCTGCATGAACATGGATTGGGGGGGAGACGATGTTTCTTTGACACATAATTTCCTTTGCACATAACCCAGTGGTGGGAAGGCTGAATCATACGGTATTTCTACTTTTTTGTTTTTGAGGAACCTTCATACTAATCCCCATGATGCTAATTTACATTCCCACCAACAGACTGGAAAATTCTTTCTCCATATCCTAACCAATATGTACTGTCTTTGTTGTTGTTTTTTTCCCCTGAGCTGGGAACTGAACCCAAGTGAACATGCTAGGCAAGCACTCTACCACTGAGCTATGCCTCTGGCCCATTTCATTCTTCATCTTGAGACAGGGTTTAAGCTGCCTAGGCTGGTCTTCAACCTGCGATCCTCCTGCCTCAGCCTCTTGAGTACCTCGGATGACAGTTATGCACCACCACACCCAGCTTGTCTTTTTGGTAACAGCCATCCTCACAGGTGTGAGGAAATTTTTATATACAGTAAAATACACACATTTAGTTTTATGAACTTTGACAAACATGGCACTGTGTAACAGTGCTCCCTGCCCCCCATCAAGATTAGAATCTTTTTTTGAGACAAGGATTCGCTGGCCTGGAACTCACTATGCAGCCCAGGCTGGCCTCGAACTTGCAGCAATCCTCCTGCCTTAGCTTCCCGGTAGCTGGGCTGTCAGGTGTGTGCCAATGTGCTCTGCTACTCCATGCCTTTTTATCGCTGGGATTGTACCCGACTGCTCTCTGGGTCCTCAGCCTCAGTGTGTGCTGGACACAGAGCATGCTAGATCCCATGGTCCTCTGAGGCTTGTCCTGGGTTGGGGGGTACCATGCAAAGTAACCAGCAGCTTAGAGCAAATCATTCAAATCCCTTTCATTTCCTGCTTCCAACTGGGGATGAGAACAGAGGCCGTGCTCTTCACTGTGGCCTGGAGGCCCTTCCCCTCCCTCCCTCTGCTCAGCCATGCTGAGCTTCTCTCTGTGCTTCCAGCACACTCTACCCCAGGACCTTTGCACTTGCTGCACCACCTAGAATGCTTCTCCCACAGACCTACTAAAATGTCATCTTCATCCTGGCAGATCAGACTTCCTGACCAGCTGTTTTAGTCAGAAAGATTCAGCAAGGGAATACATTAAATACAGGACACATAACTTATAAGGTTATTTTATGATAATTACCCAAAGAGTCAAATGCAAAGGAGTACAAGAAATTAACCGCACACTAGAAGCCCAAAGGATTCAACTGAGGGCTTAGATCCCAGCAGTTTCCCACTCAAGTCCAGCCAGTGGCCTAGAGACCATGGTGATGTGTCACGCTTGTCCATATTGAGGATGTGCACCTGGAAGGCCCAAAGGCCAGTGGTGGAAGCCAGAAAATCCACACTGGTGAGGTGGAGGATCTGTGCCACCAGGCTGAGGGATCCACACTGGAGCCAGGAAGTGATGCTCACGGTGAAGATCAGAGCTCCCCCAACAAAAACAGCAGCCATTCCCAGCGACAGCAAGGCCCCGAGCTCCTCCTTTGATGAGAACAGCCTAGTTTGCATCAGGAAAATCATCCACATCAAGCTTCCCCTACAAATTAACAAGCCAAGCTCTTCCCCTCCAGTTCTCTTTTTATGGCTATTGGTAAGAGTCTTCAGGTGGCTCTTCCATGCCCAGACCATGCTGATTCAGTTCAGCTGGGCGTTACAAGTTGCCCATTAATCAATCCTCCACACCAGCTGATCTAAAAGTTCCCCCTCTCTGTCACATTGTTTTGCTTTCTTCATCGCCCTTCCCAAATGATTTTGCTTGTCTGTTGTCAGTCTCCCCACAGAAGGGCACAAGACTGCAAGTCAGGGTCCATCAGTCCTGCCACCCTGGGATCCTACTGTGTAGAAGAGTGCCTGGTGTGTAGCAGGCGGAGTACACACTGCCGTGTAACAAATGTCCCCAAAGCCAAGTGGCCTGTAACTCTCACTTTCTCTCCCTGGTTCCTGTGGGTGGCACACAGGAAAGGCTGGGTCAGGCAACTCTCTCCAGGTTCTAGGCTCTCATGCAATCCATGGTGGATGTGGCAGCAATAGTTGGAGCCTGCTGGGCACTTCTTTCTCCAGATTTAAACTTCCTCTAGTGTAGTGACCCTAGGGCCTCTTGTATGGTGGCCAGGAGCCTTAAGAACTGTCCTAGGCCAAGTGTCCTAGGCGCACATCTGCCACTCCAGCACTCTAGGAGGCTGAGGCAGGAGAACTACGAGTTCAAGCCCAGCCCAGGCAACTTAGGAAGACCTTGTCTCAAAATAAAATATAATAAAGGGCTGAGGATAAACTCAGTGCACAGGCCCTGGGTTCAATCCTCAGTACTGCAAAAAGTAAGTTTCAGCAGGCCAAGTTGCACACTGTCCATACGACCCAGCATGGCACATTACATAGTGACATTTCCACTGTGCTGTACTGATTGACAAGCCACCCACATTAGAGAGAAGGAAATAGAGACCCCAGTTCCAAAAGAACTGGGCCAAAGAACTTGGGATCCATCTTAGAACCAGCCCTGTAGACAATCAACAAATATCAGTCTGTTGAATGAATAAATCAGTGTTGACCAAGTTCACCTGTGAGAAGACACCACCCAAAGACAGGCGGGGCCGCAGGCAGGGCCTGGCAGCCATCAGTCATCACAGACAGCGGGACTGGGAACCATGGAAACTTAGCTGGCGCATGGGGCTGATGAGTCATGCATCTCTCCTGTCCCTTGAGAGGCCACAGGCAGATTCTATTTAGGGAGTGATGACAAACTGCTGGGAGTTTCCCAGGTGTGGAATGGATGTGGTGCACATGACTTTGAGTGACATGTTGACGTGGCACTGAATGACAACAAATCACAGGGATTAGAGTCCTCCTGCTTTCAGTTCTCCTCACTCCTCTCTCTCAAGGAGAAAGTTCCCAGTGAGTGATAATCTGCCCGTGATGCTGCTCTAATGCTTCGCTCATCTCCCTGTCCACAGGGCAGGCTGGGGCTGGGCACCCGGGTGGACCACGCACTCCACTGGTACCTGGGCTTTAGCAACACTGTTTTGTGTTCATGTTTATTCCTACAACGACCTCTTCCTTGAAGCTCAGTGGTTTTCTATTTTTAGTGTCTATGTAATGTAGACACCCCAATCTTACCAGGACCTTGCGCTTGCAAGGCAGGCTCAGGGCCACTGAGCTAAATCCCCAGCTCTGATTTGCTTTGAGATAGAGTCTTGCTACATAGTTCAGGCTTGCCTCGAACTCACTATGTAGCGTAGGCTGGTCTCCAGCTCACAGCAATCCTCCTGCCTCAGTCTCCCAAGCACTGGAATTACAGGTGTGCACCACCATACCTGGCTGGTTGGGAAAATTTTAATGGTATTAAATCCCCCCACTCCTGTACAAGAATAAAGAAAACCTCTATGCAAAATGCTCTTGAACTCTTTTGAGCCTCTAGATCTAATATGCACAGGAAGTTCCTGGGTACCTTGTTAAAATACAGATTCTGATTGAGGTCTGGTTTGGGGCCTGGGATTTTGGTAGCCACAGTGAGAAAGCACCAGGTGCTCTGAAAAAAAATCAGGTGTCGGGGGCCGGAGATTTAGCTCAGTGGTTTCGTCACCTGCTGCGAAAGCGCAAGGACCCGAGTTCAATCCCTGGTACCAAAAAAAAAAAAAAAATCAGGTGTGCTAAGCACAACACATCTCTTCCCAACTCTGTTGGTGGTGCCATCACATACAAGCTAGGTACAGCTTGAACTGGGCCATGGAGGAAGTCCTTATACCACGAAAATCAGCAAATGATACGAAGCAGTGCTCAATTATTATTAAGTTATTCTGGATCTGAGAAAGAGATGAGCAATATCAGTAAAATGAACAGCAAGCCATGCGCTTGTATGTAATGACACTGCTCTCTCCCCACCTCCCCAGAAGCAGCTAGTATGACACCAACCACACCCCACTACTGGTAAGAGAGGGGAGAGGTAGAAACAGGGTCACAGAAGGGTACATGGGTACAGGACAAACGCACAGACATAGGATAACCAGGTCAACACGTATCCTGCATTTGAGATTGGCCAACTTTTTCTATTATTTTTCTCAATTAATAAATATGTTCAAAGAACTGCTAGTGCCAGGTGTGGTGGTGCACGTCTGTAATGCCATCACTCAGGAGGCTGAGGCAGACAATCGTGAGTGCAAACCCAGCCTGAGTAACTTAGAAAGACCCTGTCTCAAATTTTAAAAATAAAAGAGGCTGGGATGCAGCTCAGTGGCAGAGCACTTGCCTAGATGTGGGAGGCCCTGGGTTCCACCCCCAATACCAGAAGAAAAAAAGAAAAAGTCCCAAACCAAGGCATCCCCTGGGCAAAGACCTGTGGCTGGAATGATCCTGTGCTCTGAGGGTAGAGGAACCACAGCAGGGCAAAAGGGAAACAAGGTGGGAGACGCCAGGCAAATTCGGGGCTTTATCAGCCTGAATGAGAGGTGTAGAATTCAGTCCATGCCCAGCTAAACGCCCTTTGGAAGCCTCGAGAAGAGATGTGCCCCTAGCATGTTTTTAGTTTACACTGTAAAAAGCTTCTTCAGCCTGCTGCTGTGTGGAGCAGAGCCTGGAGGTTCGTTAGAATCAAAGGTGGGAGGACAGCGAGGCTGCCCAGTCTTCCAGAGCCCCAAGGCCAGTCTCGCGCGGGGGTGGTGGCATCCAGGGTGCTGAGAAGGGTGCCGCGGGGCTACATTCTGGGGGCGAGGCCCATCCTGCATGATTCTCTGCGAGATGGACAGCAGGTGAGCCGAGAACAAACCGGATTCTCAGTTTGTGAGGCCGCCGGTCCCATTTTGCAGGTGGAGTTTGGGATGTAGCTGGGGGCAGGGTGCCTGCCTAGCACGCATGAAGCTCAGGGTTAGAGCCCCAGTTCTGAAATAATAATAATAATAACAAAACAACAACAACAATTTGCAGTCTTAATACAGTGCCAACTTCAGTTGCGAAAAGAAGGTACCAGTCCCTTTTGCACTTGGGGAACCTCAAGGCCACTTTACAGATGGAGAAGCTGTAGGTGGGGGCAGCCTTGCGAAGTTGATGGTCCCATTTTAAAGATCGCCGATCCTGAGCCAATCTCCGACCTCTGCTTCTCCCCCAGTACCCTGCGCCCTCCCGCCACCTCCTCGCGTGACCTCGGGAACGTGTTTGTCTTCTAAGGTGGGGAAACTGAGGCCTGGGGTAACAACAGGCCACCGTTCTGCGCATGAGGAAAGCCCCGCAGGCGGGGGATTTACCTGGAAGAAGGCCTCTGCTCCTGCGCCCTGGATCGCTCACTTCCCCGCTGCGGGAAACCCCAGAAAACAAGCAGGTAAAGAAGAAGGCGTCAAGTCCCACAAGACATTCACCCAGTCCGCTGAGCCGGCTAAGCGCGATGCCGCCCCTCCCCGCGCACGCGCGCCGGTCTGGCCACGCCCTCTCCGTCGGCGGGAAAAGGAGGCGGGGACGGTTAGTGCGCAGGCGCGCGCTCGGAGCGCGAGCTGGAGTTCAACTCGGCGCGCGGCTCAGTGCGCAGGCGCAAACTACCCGCCTCGCATAGCGTCGGCTTGTTCAATGCGCACGCGCAAGAATCCTGGCAGCGAGCGAGCAACCGGGGGGCCGGCGCGGGGCCTTGTGGGAGGGCTTAAGGAAGTAAA
This sequence comes from Heterocephalus glaber, assembly GCF_000247695.1. Next base: position 4,258,665 of record NW_004624828.1, read on the forward strand.
ATGGCGGACCTGGCGAACGAAGGTAGGGGAGGCGCCGTCGGGGGACAGCTGACGGCCGAGGACGGGCAGTGGCAGGCCTAGAGGCCGGAGCCCCTTGGGATGAGACCCCGGGAGTGCGGGAGTCCCGTCCGCTGCGCCCTAGAGGCTCAGCGTGGCCCGCAGGCGCCCCCCATTGAGCCCCCTCGGGCTGGGCTCGCTGGCCTGGCCCATCACCAGCGGCAGCACCGGCCTCCGCCACCGGCGGGCCAGTGGAGCGGGTAGGACGCCGGGTCCGCGACTCGGAGCCCCTCCCGCCTCTCAGGGCCCGGCCAGGGAGAAAGGGGGCGGGAGGCGCTTCGGCCTCGGATGTAAATAGACCTCGGGGCCTGGTCGGGGCCGAGAGATCCTCATTCGCTCTCCTCCCTCAGTCTCGGGGACCCGGTGCTCCCTTCCCTGGTCTGGCTACCCATTCCTTTCACCTTGCGCGATCCCTTCCTCCCCGCGCGTGAGGCCTCGGAGCGGAGCATGGAGGAAACCGAGCCGCGCTCACCCCACCCCCGCCCAATCCTGGCACCCCTTTCCCACCAGCATCCTTCCCCAGGTACTCAGGTCCCCTCCTTCAGGCCTGGCCGCAGGATCGAGCTGCCGACAGCCCAGACTGCTTCTTGCATTCCCCCCGCCCCGCACCCGTTTTTGGCTGCACTTCCTGAGAGAGAGCATGGGATCCCCCGCTGACATCTCACCTGCGCGTTTGTGACAAGGTGCCGCTTGCGAATCCCCCAGGGGATGCACTGATGGCTGCTGCCATCCACAGTTGTGCCACTCTGGCTGCAGCTTGAGGACTTCCGAGGCCTTATTTTTAGCCGCCTCTTTTTCTGGGTGCATAACTGTAGGCAGTCTGCCTGTCTGTCCTGCCTTGGGTCCCCCCAGCTATGCTCCCTGTTGTTGGAGGGTTTCTGTACCGTACTGAGTGGCGCCCTACTCATGAATGGTCCAACTAAGTTCTGGGCCTTAGGGAGCCTCTGGGATGCTGCTCAGTTCTGGATATACTGCCGGTAATTTCAGCACCGGAGAGGTCAAGGCAGGAGGATCATGGTGAGTTTGAGGCCAGCTTGGTCTACATAGTAAGTTCAAGGCCAACCTGGAATACATAGCGAGACCCACTCTCAAACCCCCCCCCCCAGTCTGGGCATACTGTTATCTCCCATAATACTCTTCACAAAAGCTCCGTGAGGTAGGTACTGTTAACTCCTGTTCTCTTGGGGAGAAAACTGACTTAGAGCAGTTAACTTACCCAGGTGAAGGTATCCTGCCTTACCCAGGGCAAGTCACACAATCAGGTTGGAGCAGGGATGTGAGCCAAGGTGGTTTGGCCTCAGGGGCCATTCTTGTATGTATGTATGTATGTATGTATGTATTTATTGGTGCTGGGGATCAAACTCGGATCCTTCTGCTTGCACGGCAGGTGGGAAAACCACTGAGCTAAATCCCCGGCCCAGGGGCCATTCTTTTATAAGGTAAAGAAGCCTGTGGAGGGTGGGGACAGAGGGACTGGATAAGTGGGAATCTGTATGACACTTGCTATGTATTTACTACATCTTAAGCCCTAATAGCTTCTGAACTCCTGAGCTGTGCATCCAGCATCATATTAGATGTTCCCATTTGTGTGTCACCAAAAAACAGTGCTGCTCTTACTCCCCGCCCTTCACCTCACAGCCTTCTGCCCATTGCAGTAAATGGCAAGTCCATTCTTTGAATTGCTCACACCCAAAACCTTGAAGTCGCCACAGATTCCTCTCTTTCACACATCATAGCAAGTCCTGTCAGTTGTTTGTATCTTAGACATATATCGAGTCAGGGACCAGGTCTCACCACCTCCACTTCTTTCACTAGGGCTTTCCTTCCCTCCACCCTTACCCATCTGACAACTTAACCTGGAAGCTACAGTAGCCCCCTGATAACTCCCTGCTCTTCTCCCCCACCACGCTCTTCCAGAGTCTCTGCTGTATTGGCCCAGGCTTTCTCAGTGAGCCTGGAATGGGCCATGCACTCCCACTTTTTAGCCTCTCTTCCTCTCTGGTAGTTCCTCTGTCTGAAACATTTGACTTCATGGCTGGCTCTTTCACCTCTGGGTTTTTACTTATATATTACTTTATTATTGAGGACTTCTCTGGCCACCACATTTTCTGTCCCCTTTACTCTACTTTTATTCCACAGCCCCTATTGCCACCCAGCATACTAGATGTGACTGACAGGGTATAAGCTCCGTAAGAGTAGGAATGTTTATCTGCCCTGATCCCTCATGGATCCCCTGCATCTAGAATGGTGCCTGGCACAGAGTAGGTATTGGAGAAATGCATGTTGTTAAAGGAAGGAATGAGTGAACAAATGAATGCATTCACCGGTGAGAATCCTCATTGTGAGGGAGGCCGTTGAGCAGACAATACGGTCTGCTGTTTTCCAGGGTTACTGTTTGTTGCATAGCACATATGAGCTGTACCTTGTAAATTGCACAGTTGAAAGGATAAGTGTGAGGCAGAAATGGAATGCTTGGTTCTAATACTGTAATTTTTACTTAAGCATGCCACACTCGTCTGGCATTTTGTCTGTGGTGGTTCTGTGACAGTCATCCTCAGATCAAGTCTTAGTGGATTTCTGTGCCTTGAATATCCCATTGGACATTGTATGTTTCTAGAAGACTCCATTCTCGCTTTGGACATGTATGGCCTGGTAGGTTGTCTGATTTCTTATCTACTGTGTAAAGTAAGAATTCCTGGCTTGTGTGTTTTGAAGCTTTAGGGACAGACAGCCCATAGCCATGTCTTTCTCTTGCTGTTTAAACTCCAGTCAAACACTTCTTTTGACTTCTGCCTTTTCAGACTGGGATCCTAAGCTGCTCCTCTGCACTGGGTGGAACCCATCTCTGTGTCTGTCTGAAGCAGTGCTGTCCACCCTGGCTGGGCAACAGAACCACCTAGGGAGTTCTCTTAAAGCTACAGGTGTGGGGCCCCGGGGACTTAGCTCAGTGGTTTCGCCGCCTGCTACGCAAGTGTGAGGACCCGAGTTCAATCCCTGGTGCCAAAAAAAAAGCTACAGGTGTGGGGTCTCAGCTATGCAGTCAGGGTTGAGAAACACTGACTTGATCCACCGCCTGCCTTGCAAGCGCAAGGTCACGAGTTCAATCCCTGGTACCAAAAAAAAAAAAAAGAAGGAGAGAAGCACTGACTGGAGTAGTACAGGTGAGGTATGCTGTGCTGTATGCAAAATGTATCTAAGTTAGGCACCCAGTACTGCACCTTCTTGGCCCTTGTCATGATAATTGCTTCCTGGATGAGGACAGCAGCTTTTGCGGCCTTTTCTTAGCAGTCCTGTAGTCTATGGCTTTTACAGTCCAGTTGGAATGTTTCTCCTAGAAGTATGTGTGTGTTCTACACTTGAGTTCAGGAATATTCTCTTCCATATAGCGTTGGACTCTGGTCCCAAACTCATTAATCCTCTCATCTCTGCAGTTACTCTACACTATCACCTGAATTAGATTTGAAGGCAGAGTATTGTCTCTGGTAAATGTAAAGAAGAGTGGGAGGGGCTGGGGATTTAGCTCAGTGGTTCTCTCACTTGCCTAGCAAGTGCAAGGACCCAAGTTCGATCCCTGGTACCAAAAAAAAAAAACAAAGAAAAGAAGAGTGGGAAAAGAGTGAGTGTAGTGTATTTGAACTGTTGGGAATCTTGGATTGCAGATTTCAGCATTAAAAGATAAAGTAAGTTCTTTGCAGGCTGTAGGCACACACAGGGGAAACCCAGGGACAGGATAAAGCAGGGATCTTGGGCACCACTGACCTTCTGGACTGAGTAATTTCTCTTGGGGAGGCAGCTGTGCTGTGCATTGTAGTATATTTAGCAGCATAGTAGCATCCCCACACCTAGTCACTAGATGCCAATAGCACACACACCCTTCCCCACACCCCAGGGGTTGTGACAACCAAATATGCTGCACACTAGCCACGTGTTGGGGGGTGGAGGGAGCAGGTGCAGATTCGCCCCTAGGTGCAACTTGCTGGTGTAACGTGGTGGGCACAAGCTCTGCCCTCTGGAGAGCTGGGCTGGTTTCATGACTCTGCTGTGTACTTTGGGTGACTGGGGCCTCAGTCTCCTCACCAGTAAAATGGGAATCATGAATGTAGGGCCTGGCTCGTGATTGCTGTGGACACCAATCTGAGCCCATGGGATCCACACTGGGATTTATGGAGGCTGCATACACAGCAGACGCTGTTCCACACACGACTGGCTTCCGAGTTCAGCAAAGAGAGCCAGCAGCGAGTGTCAGTAGTGCGGTGGGTCTGCCGCTCTCTCGGAGATGGCCCGGGGGAGCCCAGGATGGGCGCAGGAGAGAGCAGGGTGTGGGTCCTCTCCAGCCCTGTCCGCCTCTCCTTGTGTGATCGCTCGCTCGGCCTCCGGGTGCAGGTATTCATGGTGGTGGGGGCCGCCCTGTGCACGCAGGCTCTGGCTCAGCATCCCCGACCTTTACCCGAGAGACGCTGATGGTGCCTGCCCCATCTCCGAGAGGACACGGAGGTGTCTACAGACTGTACCCTATGTTCACTGGGGGGCAAAATCGCCCCAAGTTGAGAACACTGATCTAGCCTGACCAAGTGTGAGTGGAGATTTTCAGTTTGCACCTTTCTTTTTGACTTCAGGAATGCAATGGAGTTTCTATTGATTGGAACTCCCATATTTGGAATCAATTCACTCGCTTCTCACTGCTGCCTTTTCCTGCCTTAAACTTAATATTGAGAGTAAATGAAAAGCAAGTGTTTGAAATTTTTCGTGAGTTTATGACAGAAGTTGCTCATTTGTCCTGAGATTTCAGGCTGCGTGCCTTGGACTCAGCTGTGCCACCTCTGTCTGAAGCAGAAGTGGACCGGTGGTAGCTGAGGGGTGTCATGACAACTCAGGGTCTGCAGAACTGTTACACACTTGGAAGAAAACTTAAGTTTTGCCCAGAATCCTGTGTGCAGACAGAGAAGCTTATAGTATTCCAAAACTTTCAACCAGATCTGTACCCAGCCTCATGGGAAACTGGAATTAGCCCAGCAGTCCTGTTACCCTCGTGTGCTTACTAGGAATTAGGGGGAGAGGAGATGGGGTGCGTTTGGGGGATCTGAGAAGGGAACACAGGAAAACTGCAGAGGCAGAGGTGGCTGGTGCTGTATTGACTTGGCAGCCCCTTGGTAGCTCTCCATGGTACTTTGAGGCCACTAGACAGCTAGTAGGTTTGTATCCTTGTCTGCTTTAGATGTGGTGGTAGTAGTGGAGTTTCTTTGTTCTATTTTAAGGGAATCTTTTTTGGCCAGCTCTGCAGTGGTCTTCCTGTGGTTCCTGTGTGACTCTACACTCTGAAGAACTGTATAGCATAGGTCATCAGTGTAAAGGTGCCCCCGCAACACCTGTAGCTCCCCAGTTTGCTTTCTCTTTGGTGGTGTTGGCACTCAGTGCTACTGCGTAGTCCTCACTGCAGATCTCAGCCATGGCTGTGGAGTTTGCCCTTATTAAAAGAAAATAAGAGCTGCTGCCTGGGCCACCCCATCTGAAATGGTTGCTGGAGGTCTAGGGCACGTGCAGTTTAAAAAGCTCCACAGCTGTTTTGTGATGTGAAGCCAAAGTGGAAAACCACAGACAAATCACAAACCTACCTGAGTGGCAAGTGGATATGTTTAATTAGAACCATTTAGGTTTCTGTTTATCTTTTTTGTTGTTGTTTGGTACTGGGGATCGAACTTGGGTCCTTGTGCTTGCAAGGCAAGCAGCAGAACCACTGGAGCTAAATCCCTGGCCCCGTTTGTGTATCTTTAATTAGGAGCCAATGCTTTAAAATTTTGAAATATCAGAGGAAAATATCCAGATTTCTGATTTCTCTTGAAAAATAGGACCCCTGCCCCTTGGCCAGCTCCTGGACAGTAATGATTTGCTGGGGCCGAAATAGACTGTGTCCCTCCTGGACACCATAGTCTCCACTATCAACCTTGGTTGGCATTTGAGTTTCAATGCTACCATCCAGCCTTTCAGACTTGGCATTCTCTACATTCAGAGTGCTCTGTAGCAGGAAACCTCGGTGTAAAACTCCTGACAGTCTATAATAGTGGTGGTGAACCTATGACATTCATGCCGCAGGGAGCTGTTGGTTATCATTGAAAGCTCTGAAAAGTTTGCCATCACTGGTCTATAATGAATCGAGGATTTGGTGTCCTTGAAATCCTGGTCCTTAGGGAATAGCACATGAGAGCCATTCTCAAAGGCAGTCCAGGGAATAATGGGAGTCCCCAACATCTCAAGGGGCTACAAGTTCAAGGTGATTTTCAAAATAATAAATGATATTATTATTATCATGCTGGAGATGGAACCCTGGGCCTTGCACATGGTAGGCAAGCACTCACTACTGAGCTGCACCCCTTACCCCATATTTGCTTTTCTTACTCTCATTCTCACATGGTGAACAGCAAAGTTTTTTTTCCAGAGGTTGTATAATGTATGATATAGCAGCACATATATAGACAAGCAAATGAGAGCTCAGCTATCTCCTGTTAAGCCATGTATTACGGGGATTTGTCAAGATGTAATATAATGCTACTTTTTAATTTCTAAAAATAGTTTTTTTCATACAAATTTGTTAATTAGGTGTATTGGCTTAATGTTTTGCAATTTTCTTAGCCTTATGTCCTAGTAGGATATCATAGTATAGCCCATGTTTACAGAAACACTTGGAGATTCTCATCCATTTTTGCACAGAAAGAGGTCCTGAGATCAAAAAAGTTGAAAACCTCTGGCCTGTGATAGTGGAGCCTCAGGGTTGGGGTCCCACGTGATGCTTGTAATGGCATTAGCATGCCTTGTCTTTGGCCTTGAGACAGTTTAAACCAGGGCTGGCCAGCAGCCTCCCACAGTGACAACTTATTGGACAGTCAGAAGCACCCAGATTGCCTGTTCTTGGTGTGTGTCTTGCCTCTACCTGTTAGCTCAGAACCTTGGGCAAGTTGTTTGACCTTAAATCCTACATTGGTAAAATGGAAATGACCATAAGCAAGATGGGGGTTGGTTGTAAGAGAGTTTATGAGTAATTGACCAACTGGCTTGTCAGGATACAGTTACTACTAGCTGTAATTTTTCTAGTTGGATGCCTGGTATCAAACTTCCCGTTGCTGGGACAAAGTACCTGACACCCACAACTTAAGGAAGGAGAGTTTTATTTTAGCTCATGTTTCAGTCCATAGTCAGCTGGCTCCAAGGCAGAGCAGCATGGCACAGGGACATGGCAGAGGAGAGTTGCTTAAGGCATGGCAGACAGGAAACAGAAAGCAAAGAGAGGAGCTGGGAAGGAAATAAACCAGTAGTGGCAAACCTATGGCACATGTGTTGCAGCAGGCTTTTTATATCATTGAAAGCACTAAGAGGTTTGCTTTCCAGGCCACTCCCTAGACACCTGCCTCTTCTGGCCAGACTCCACCTCCTAACAGCAAGTCAGCTATAAACCCCAGTAATCCAGTTACCTTCTAAAAGTCCCATCTATGAGTGCGTGAGGCTCTTGGGAGGCATCCGGATATAAACCATAACATTCTGCCCCAACCCCCATAAGACTCATGTTCATCCTTTTATGCAAAATGCTTTAGTTCATATCTGAGTTGCCAAAGTCCTCCCAGTTTCAGCATTGCTGAAAAGTCCAAATCCAAAGTCTCCTGTCTGACTTAAGGCAAAGTCTTAGTTTGAGCCCTTGTAAATTTCAAAAAAGAGTTAAACACCGCTAACATACAGTGGCACAGGGTAAACTTTCCCATTCCAGTAGAAAGAAATAAGGGAATAGAAAGGAATGAGGCCAAAGTGAGACTGAAACCTAGCAGGGCAAACATTAAATCCTGTGGCTCTTTGTGCAGCACCCAGGGCAAGCTGAGGTAAGATATGAACTCCAAATGACTTGAGTGACCCTGCCCTTTATGATATTGCCAGTTGTAGCCCTCATGGCTTCTGTCTTGGGCTGGCTTTGCTCGCTCCTTGTGGCTTTCCTCAGATGTTCTACATTCCTGGTTTCTCCAGCTTTCTGGGGTTTCTGCTGCATCTTGAGCTTTATTCTCACAGCTTCATGCACTACCCTCTTAGGGCCTCCTTGCCTGGCCTCCCAAGCCTTCTGAAATCTGGATGGAAGCCTCCATGACCTTGTACTCTCGCATTCTGTATGCCCATAAAATTAGCACCACATGGATGATGCCAAGGTCTGCCACCAGCTTGAGCAGTAGCCAGCCCCTTTTGCATCATGGCTGCAGAGGCCTTTGGGTACCTGGATGGCTGAGCACAGTACCCTGGGGCTCTCTTTTCAAAGCAATAACTTTTGCCATTTTGAGGCTGCAAAGGATGGGGATTTCCTGATTCCTCACATGCCCTCAAGGCATTTTTCCTAGTGTCCTGATTGAAAGTACTTGGCTTCTTTTCAGTACTAATCTTTTCAGCAACCAGGTTCTCTGCTCCAATTTTACAGGCCCCAACTTTACCAGAGCTTCCTTTCTGGTGAAACTCAAAACTTTTAGATCATTCACCTGTGCCATTTGCTCCTGATTCTCAATGCAGAGGTAGCAAAAAGCCCCCAACAGTAGCCATGCTACAGCCTTAACAGTAGGCTGCCTTGAAATTGCCAGATTGATTAGTTCACTGCCCATGATCTCAAGCTCTCACACAGCCTTGGGGCATGAGCAAAATACAGACAAATTTTCTGCCAAAACATACCACATGTGGTCTGGAGTCCAGTTGCCAATGAAATCCTTATTCCCAACTGAAACCTCCTGAGCCTAATCTTTACTATCTGCATTTCTATCAGTATTCTGATGTGAGCACCAACCAGAATCTCCCTTCAAGCTTGGCTTACAGCATTCCAGGGCTGCTCCTCCAGCCTGGCTCTCCAAACCTTTCCAAACTACCCTACAAACCTGTTCCAAAGGACTTTGAACTACACAGTCAGGTAGTGTCACAGCACTGACTACACTTCTCAGGTACCAAAATCTGTCTTAGTTACTTCCTTTGTCACTGGGACAAAATACCCAACACCTGCAAATTAAAGGAGAAGTTTATGTTGGTTCACAGTTTGTAGAGTTTTCAGTCCACAGTCCACTGGCATGAGTTACATTGGGGTTTCTCCAGCTCAGCATTATCAGTACTGGGGCCGGATGATACTGACACGGCGGCTGGTGGGGCTGTGCTCTGCATTGTGGGATGGTTAGGGTCATGTATGGCCTCTACTTACTTGATGCCAGCACCACTCACCCACCCCTAGTAATGACAGGGAAAAATGTCTTCAGACATTGCTAGATGTCCCCTTAGGGACAGAATCACCCCAATTGAGAACTCTGGGTTAGTGGAGACCATTAATACCCAAGGGACTTTCTTTCCATAAACATCTGTCCTGCTGAGTACCTACGATGCTGCAGACATTTAAATCCACACACTGAGTAGGGAGACAGAGAGGTCAGTCTCAGAAACTGAGGTCGCCTGGCTTATATACCATCTGCCCCATCAAGAGTTTATTCTCATGTCTGTGGTGTGAGCAGAGATCTCAGTTTTTTCCAGAAAATTAATATGAGGTTTCTAAACTTCAGTTCATTTGGGGTTGGATCACTTTTTGTGGTAGGGGACTGTTCTGTGCATCACAGGGTGTTTGTGCATCACAGGGTGTTAATCGGAGTCCTTGTCTCTCCATCTATTACATCCATTACATGCCATCAGCAGGACACCTCCCCCCATTGCATCACCAGAAATGACTCCAAACATTGGCAGTGTCTCCAAAAGGGCAAATCCTGTTTAAATCCTGTTTGAGGACAGGCTCATCAAACCTCAATGGCTCTTGAAGTTTACAGGATTAAATAAAACTATCCAGAAATACATTACTAGCCAACCAGAATGTAAGACTTACCTTCCCAACCTTATATGTGTGTGTTCTCTTTTTTAAAAACTTTATTTGTACAGTATATGTTTACAATACATAATGAATATATTCGTTGTGGGGTATTGGTACATGTACAAATACTGTATCTTGATCCTTTTTATCTTTCCCTCCTTTCCCTCCTGACTCCTCCAAGCTTCTTTTCCATAATGACCCTTTGGCAGCTAAGTTGTATCGTGGGCTGCCTATCCCTCTTAAGGAGGAACAGTGCTTTTCTTGACCTGCAGCACTGTCTCAGGTCCAAGGTGAGGGCCTGCTGAATGCCAGAGATGCACCAGGGCTGAAGCCAAGGTCACGTGAGCATGGAGGGCTGCAAGATGAGCATATCCACCTCCAGCCCGTGACCCCAGGAGCCCACATTCATCCTTCCAGTGGATCATGTTAACAGGCACTTGTTCTCCTAAAACCTGATGCTCTGGGGCCCAGCATTCGCCACCACTGCTTACGGTGCTCAAAAACAAGTAGGAAGTCTTCGGTCCAGTGTTGGTCGCTCCTTGCACATATTCAGAAGGCAGGCTTTATGCAGCCAGTGTGTGATGCCTTTACTGAGCTCAGTTCTCTGGGGTCTTCCACCCAGTATCTTGGGGACCTGTTCACCCAGAATTCATTCCCGAGTGGTATCTGTACAGGTTGAGCTAGTGTGAGCAGGGGAAGCAGTCCTTGGCAGTTTGACTGGCTCCACTGATGAGCCTGGGAAAATACCACCTTTTGCACAGAGGAGGAGATGTTTTGTAGCATTGGTGATTGTGGCCACTTGGGACCTGAGAGTCTGGAGCCTGGGTTCAGCTCATTGTACAGGGTGAGCCCTGCCCGTGCAGTCTTTGTTGGAGCAGTAGCTGTTTTTTATTGTTGTTTGTTTGTTTGTTTTGGTACCGAGGATCGAACTCGGAACCTTGCAATTGTGAGGCAGGCGGCAGAACCACTGAGCTAAATCCCCGGCCCTGAGCAGTAGCTGTTTTAACAAGTGGCATGTGCCACTGAAGGAGCAGGATGTCCTCATAGCCTGGCAATGGCATCTCAGTTGGATCACAGCTAAGGCACTTACGGGTCTGTCTATCTGCAGAAAACTCCATCTCCAAGGCCACCTTTGTCACCTCCACTTCTCGCCTCAGTGGCTCCTGAGGCTGCTTGCTGGTTCCCTCAGTGTCCCTGAGGTCTGGTCTGACCATTCCCAGTGTGACCCTTGCAGCATTGTACAAGCTGAGCAACCCTAATTTGAAAACTGCAAACAGAGAATGTCCAAACCCAGAACTTACTAAGCACCACCATGACACCACAAGTGGGAAATCCCATATCATGATACCTGTTTTATGCTGAAAATTCTTTTAAAATAGTGTATAAACTGCCTCTAGGCTGTGTTCTAAGATGCCTATGGGGCATAAATGAATTTCATGTTTAAATTCGGCTCGTGGACCCCACTGTTCTGTCCCTTGGAAAGGTCCAAACTGTGAGACATTTACCACTGTTGGGGACTGGAGAGCTGGCAACTGTCCTAGAGTCCAAGACCCATGCTCCAAGGTGGCCTCTCGTGTGTCCACTGTGCAGTCTTCGGAGTGTGATTATAACAACAACACTAAGGCCGAAGTGGAACTCACTATGTGCCAGCCACTGCCCCTAACACTGTAAATATATCTTTGGACTGTAAATATATCTTTGCACTTACTCTTTCCCAGGGTAGGCCCCATCCCTGTGTTCAGACGAGGACATGGCACAGGAAGGTCAGTTAATGTGCCCAGGACCCTGGGCACATGTGCAGAGGCAGTTTGAATGCACACGAATACCAGGGCCCACATTCTGAATGTGCATAGGGTTAGCTGCCTCAGTGCAAGCGCTGTAGTCCTTGGATGTCTTCCAAGCCAGTTACATGGGGGATTTCCGTTCTCTGCAAGAACTTTCCCCAACTTTCCGGCCACTTTCCCTTCACCTTAGCTGCACTGTGTCGCACCACCTACCGGCAGAGAGGAGCTACATCACTAAGTTTCTCCCCATGGGTTTACACAAAATGCTGACATGGTTGTGTGATTTATCTGTTTCATTCATGGAGTTTCTGTGGGACTCAAGGCTGGAAGGTACCCAGCCCTCGGGGGCTTACTGTCAGTGGGGCAGCAGTGGAGGGGGTAGGAAGGCTTAGCTGCAGGGTAGTATGGATAGAAATAAAAAGGGACCATGTGGTTGGCACAGTGAGTGTCTCATGGGATCGAGGTATCTAGTGTAGAAGTCAGGCAGGTCAAAGTCCCCAGCTTCCTGTTGCCCAAGCCTTCCCAGGCTTGCTTCACCAATGAGTAATAAGTCATCATCATCCCAGTGTGGTGACATTAAATGAAACTAGATACATAAAGCACCTACCAAGTACCTGGTAAAGTGAACAGATGTGAGTAGTTCATTGTTCTGTGGTGGTTGGAAGTTGAGGGCTCTGGCTGTTCAGAGCTCAGCTTGGATTTCATTAGTGGCCAGATGAAGAACATTCCAGAAAGATGTGTATGACATGGAAGATGTCACCTCCAAAGACTGTACCCTCTGTGTCTCCAAGACACCAGTTAATAGCTGCTGGAGGTCCCATATAAGGAGAGTTAAATTCTCCTGGGGCCCCACCCTCAGCTGGACCAGTGAGCACTGAGTATATCGCATGCCCAAGAGAGAGGTATCGCCTAGCAACAGCATGTTTGGGGTCACTTCCAGTTTTCACCCAAGAGAGCCATGTGGGTGACAGGTTTACCTGTGCTGTAGCACAGAACTGTTTAGAATAATTCCTGAGAAAGTCGGGGACTTGAAGGGTGGAGATAGTAGGTGTTGCCAAATTAAAGCAGTTGCTTTATCTATTGTTTGTGTTGACAAGATGCTTTCCATATTTTTTTTTTTACAGATAAGAAGACACATCAGTCCAGGATTAAAGCTTGTTTTACACAAGTATTTTGCTGACATTTTGGTCTAGAATTCTAAGTGACTTTCTGCCCAGGAGCCATTTCCCAGCAGGTGTAGGAAAGGTCAGGAGAGGAGGAGACAGAAAAGGCAGTAGTATCCCAGGTTCTCTTCTGCTTGTGTTCTCCTGGCTCTGCAGGGTGTCCTCCATGTTGTTTTCACAGGAACCCCCCTCCAGGTCAGAGGCTGCAGGTAGCCATGGGCAGGAGGTGCCAAGGCCATTGTGGGGCAGCAAGCCCAGGCACCACCTGCTTACATTACTCCCTCCCAAGCAGAGAAGAAAGTTTGTGCAGGAGGAGGCAGAACAGAGTGTATTGTCAGTATGGATTCTGACAGGCCATGCAAAGTATTCCATGGTTTAGCACTGACATACCAAGACAGAATGCAACTTGTTTCACCATGGAGTGTGTACCTTGCAGTGTATCTGATTCCTTTCTTGACAATCTGAAAAGATTTCAGCCTCAACGGATCTGCTTTTGGCGTAATTGTATACTGTGTTCTTGGGGCGGAGGCACATGATGGGAGAACCAGCCTTGCTCTGACCCCAGAACTCACCTTCCTCTCCTGGTTTAGCTTCCTCTTCCCCAAGTGGTTATCTAGAATCTTAACAGACAGCTGTTTTTTTTTCTGATGTCACTTCTCAAAAGAAAACAGTGTCTGCTTCGCAGCTCTAAGCCCACTGTGGCAAGGATGTGGGAGGCAGCAGACTGGGACAGGGCTCAAGCCACCCCGCACCTTTGGTGCATGGGTACCACGTGACATGGCCCTGTGCTCAGGAACATGGGCATCAGAGACAGGACCACTGGGGTTGGAGATCTGGCCATAGCTTGGACGAGTCACTGGTCCTCTCTGCATCTCTGATTCCTTTCCTGTCAAAAGGTATTGCTGTCAGTTGTCTCTGGAGGGACTTCTAAGGACAATGAGATGGTGCAGATGAAGCCTGACACGTGAAACAGCAACATGTGAGGCAAGAGGAGTTTGGGGCACGCCGATGCAGCATGTGTTTGCCATGAACAGCATTGCAGGGATTGGGAAAACCTTAAAGACAGGATCCTGAGATCCCTGATCCCAAGAGAGGTGGGAACCAGGCAGTCAACCAGGACCACGCTGGGGTTCCAGCCCCTGCTCACTGTCTCCTGACTTTGGGGCCTGGGAATGCTTGGTGAGAAAAGGGAACCCCCTACACGCCCTGGATAGTACAGCCCACCCCAACCTGTGTTATGGTGTTGTGCAGGTGACTTGGAGTCAGAGTACGAGAGGCTCTAAATCCTCACTTCCCTCACCAGCTTGGCCATCACCCATGCGTGGAGTCCAGGGCCTTGGTGCAGGTGGTCCAGTGGGGAGGGGTTCCTGCTGATGCCTTTGGCCCATCTCCAGGCAGGCTGCTTTTATACCAGCTGATTTGATCAGGGAGCATTTCCTAGGACCTCACCCTCCTCCAAAAAAAACAAAAAGAGAGCACTTGATTGGCAGAGTCTGGATGAAGAGTGCACTTGATTAATGTTTTAACTGGGTAGGTTTTCACGGTGGCCTGGCTAGCAGTGTCCAGTGCTGGGTCGCCCTTTGCTATTAGGGAAAACTGGGCAGGGATTAAAGCAGGATATAGAAGCGGCGCCTCCTCTGGTTTCCATCTGTGTAGTAGCATGGATGCCACTTGCTCCCGGCCCAACCAGCAGGCTGCTCCGAAGGGGAGCCTGGTCACCCCTCCTTGGCCCAGGGCTTGTGAGTAGTGGTCTTTCTGGGAGTTCACAGACTTCGTGTTCCAGGCCAAAGCAGAGATGCAGTACGAGTGCACATCTGGTACTTTGTGTTTCCAGTAGAGATGTAACTGAGGGTCCTTTCGGTGTTCAGCTAGTACAGTAGTTAGGTTAATGAGAATGCCAGACCTGCCATAAGCAGGGCTCCATGACTGGGGCGGTAGCCATCATCTCTGTTGATACATCCTATTGGTTCTGTCCCTCTGAGGGATCCTCAGTGTGCCTTACTAAGTTCCAATCACTGTGGAATTCGACACTGCTTGTCTAGTGGCCACTGTTTGTAAGGCTCTGTGTTTGGCACTGAGGGTGCAGAGAGGAACAGAACAGACAAGGCCCATATTTGTGCACTTACATCTGGGATAGGTACTGCCACAAGCAGACAGACCCCAGACAGACCTGTCTTAGAGCTCCAAGGCTCCACAGACCAGGCTGCCAAGTGCAGCCACACCCCTCCACTTTAATCACATGTTTTGCACCAAAGCCTTCTGCTCTCAGCTTCCTGTTCACCTTTTTCCTGTAATGCCTTGCACAAAATAAGAGCTTGATAAGTATTTATGTGATTACACAGCAGCTGGTGGTATGTATGTAAAATAGACTGAGTAGATGACTTTTAGGTGCTGGGCACCAGTGGATACACTGGGGACAGCTGTGCAGAGACCGGTCTCTTAGCCTCCCTGGAAGGTGGCCCCAGGTGACCTGTGGCAGGATGCAAGGCGGAGGCCTGCTCAGGAGGTAGTACAGTGGACAGGTGTGGAGTCAGCCCAGGAGGCTCCTGAAGGAGGCCGTGTCTCTACAGGAGACAGTGTTGGCCATGCAAGAGGTGGTAACCATATGCAAGAATGCTGAAGTGCGCCATGGTCCAGGGCGTGCAGAGGCAGCAGACTCTTCAGTGTCGCAGCAACACTTGGTGGAAGGTGGGGGGCAGTGGCGAGAGTGGCCTGTCTGAAGGAGCCCAGACCCTCCTTGATAGGAGGGCATTGCATTTTTAAGTGTGCATTTTCCACCAGCGGTTCTGTCTGCTCTGTGGAGGACTGCTCTAGCACGTGAGAGAAGAGGTAGAGAAAGAAAAGAAGATCCCGATGGTACTTGGGCTCGGGACCAGAAACCAGAGCTAATTTGGGAGAATTTGATGGGATGTCTGGCTGGCAGCTTTCAGGCCTTGACCCCCAGGTCCCCTTCCAGAGGCCTGTTCTGTCCCCAGCTGAGTATCTTGCCCAGGAGGAGTCAGAGTTGTCCTTGCATTGGTTGGTCCTCTCCCAGCTCACACCCTGCCATGTGGTCCTGTGGGTTGCCTGTTTCTCCCAGCTTCTCTGTGCCTTCCCCTCACTCATCTCTTCAGATATTTGTTGACTCCCCACAGTGTGCCAAGTGCTTAGACCATGTGATGCTGAGGAAAGAAGCAGTCTGATCTTCTAGGGAGTCAGACCCTAAAGCTGTCAACATACAGTGGGTCAGTGGCTATACTGGCTGTGGAGGAAAAGAACCCAATTTAGCTTTACTTTAGGGCTAGCCCAGGTTCTTTGACAGGGTTCCTGAGTGTACTAGACATTGAAAGGAGTCTGCAGTGGCTAGAGCACCCCTCCCAGGCCACGGTGTGTTTGTGACAAGGGCGGACAGCTAGCTCAGACTGGCTTCAGCAAACGCCATCATGTTGGCTGACAGGGGCAAAGTTAGCTCTGGGCAAGTCCAGCTCAAGACCTCCACCTACAGGTATCACCAGGATTTGGCCTTCCCTGTCTGTCCCCAGCTCAGTTTCCATCTTATCTGAGGCCCCTGGTGACATGAGGCTTCTGGTAGCCCCAAGATCTTATGTCATCAGCTCAACAATCCTAGCAGAAAGCATGTCTTCCCTGGTACTCCTAAAAAAGGCCTGGTGTATTCACATGCCAGTTCCTTGGGGCAGGCAGTACTGTCCGTATCAGGCCTGGAGCCAGGCCAAGGGTGGGCTGGTTCCCTAAAGAAGATGAAGGTTGAGAGGATGCTGAGCTAGCTGAAACCCTGGCTCCTTCCTGTGTTGCAGAGCCAAGGAGTGGGATACAGAGTGGGGCTGGGCTTATGGGGTACCAGGATCCCTGGCGGCAGATGTGATACAGATAAGCTCTGCTCTGGCCCCAGAGTCTCTCCACCGTTTGTTTGGTTTCATTACTTTCCAACAGAGGCACATTCATTTGTTCATTTATTCATTGGCATATGTCCAGGGACATGGGGGCTTAGGGAAGTAGGGAAGGAAAGCCTGATTAGAGATCCTTCCGCCCCCTGGTGGCACCGGGGTCCTGTGCATGTCATTTGCCTCAGGCCATGCTTGGTGAGTCAGACTCAGGTGGACTCATACAGTGGGGCTAGAGGGACGTGGTGTCAGGAATGTCATCACCAGTGGGCTGCTTGTCTGCAATGTGGGCCCCAAGGAGTGGGTTTAGGGGCTGGGGACTGGATGGGGTTTATTTGGTTGCCTTGGTACTACTGTCCTTTCCTTTCCTCCAGCATGCAGTGATCACAGTCACCACACCACACCCCCCAGTCTCTGTACATCTACCTTCATCCCCTCTCCTCAAATATCTTTTCTTAGATACAATGCTTCCCAGGTCCTGAGCCCAGCCTCACCCCTACTCCATCACCCTAAGCACTGTGTCCCTGAGCCTGCTGCTGTCCCTGACAGCAGTGCCCTGCCTGAGCGCTCCCTTGTGGTAATGCTGTGCTCATGCACACTTCCTAGGGTGGCATCTGACTCCCAGGACAGGGCCTCAGGAGACCAGGGCTGGACTCAATCCTGCCTGCCTCGAGACACCAGGACAGAGCACACAGCACACACCCACCAGATTACCAGCTCCTGTGCCACAGCCCACACCACATCCTCTGTGCCATGAATGAATGGTAGAGGAGGCCATGAGTGTACCCCACTTGTAGGGCTCCTTGGTTTCTACCCAGGGTGAGGCCATGAGGCTGTAGGAGCTGGACCTCTCCTAGGGTCCAGGTGGTCCGTCAGCGTGCACCAGGGCAGCAGCAGGGGCTTCCTGAGCAGGGCTGAGTGGCCAGGGGCTGGGGCTGGCCAGGAGACATGGTATCACGTGGCAGCCACAGGTTGCGTTACTCTTGTCAGTTGGCCAAGCATCCCAAAGTGTTTCTTCCTTCCTTCCCAGCAAGGAAGGACTGTCAAGGTAGACTCTAAGACTTAGCAAATCCACAGATCCTTTCTTTCATCATCCTGTGGAGACCCAGGCCTGATGTTGGGATTATTCACCAAGTGACCTTTCCAGAGAGATGAGCCACATGGCCAGAGGCTGCAGCCTGGTCACCCTCTGACCTGCAGACTTAAAAAACGGATAACAAGGGCCTGGGATTTAGCTTAGTGGTGCCGCCGCCTGCCTCGAAAGCACAAGGTCCTGAGTTTGATCCCCGGTACCAAAAAAAAAAAATTGGCTTAAAAAACGATAACAACTAGGTCCCGATCCCCGGGACCAAAAAAAAAAAAAAATACCCGGATTAACAACTAAATTTGTTTTCAAACTTTAGAATTCAGGAGATGCCACATAAAGATCTGGGACGGCAGCTTCCCAGCACAAAGAAAGGGGCACAGATCATGTATTCAGTGTTGTGTTTTTCCCAGCTGATCACATACATTCACATCCCCAGGAAGAAGCTGTTGTAAGCCATTTGATGTTCTGTGGAATTACTAGTGTCTGTTTATGTATGTATATTTTTAACTGATTGCAAACAAATTTAGCTTTGTTTGTTGTGTGAACATAGTGTTGGGGGGAAAAAAACTAATTTTTCTTTTTGCAGAAAAGCCTGCCATTGCTCCGCCCGTCTTTGTGTTTCAGAAGGATAAAGGACAAAAGGTAAGGGGCCGGTATGTTCTCTTCTCACACCATTTCTCCAACTTGCTCTCTCCCAGAGAGCCTGCTCTCCGGGTTACTTGTCCAGGGCAGCTGCTGCCCACCAATGGGGTGGCCCAAGCAGGGGCCTTGACGCCTTCACCTCAAGCTGGGAGGGAAAGGCCCAGTGGCTTTGGGTTTCCCTGGAAAGGGCTCAGAGCACATGGCTTTGGAAAGGGTTGTGACTTCCTTGGATGCCCAGTGATTTGTTTTAGAAATGCCAGTGTGTGTTAGGAAAACCACAGCAGAGGAACGGAATAGGAAGAGACGGTGAAAGGAAGGAGAGAATGGGGGGGGGAGGAAGGAGAACAGTGGTGGTTAGGGGGAAACAGAACCTGTAAAGATTTCCGGGATGTCTGGAGTGAGTTCAGTGGGTTCCATCCGGCATCACCACACATTTTAGGGCGATGATATGCCCCACCCAATGTGGCATCGATGCATTGAGAATGGTAATGAGTTTGTTTGCATATTTGTCCCATTGCTCTTGGATTCTCGTGTCCAGTGTGCACTGTCCTACAAGGACCCGACATGGTGAGCGGTGGTGAGCGGCAGACCCTCGGGGGTCTGAGTGTCTCCCAGCAGACCCCGGCATGAGATAGCAGCTACAGACGCTGCTGTTTACTGTGAAGCCATTGCTTTATACCTCACCCTGCAAACCAGGGGCAAGGTCGTGTCAGAGGGTATTTGGTGCCACACAGCAGTGACGACTAGCTCTTGTGACTCTTGACTATCTCAGATTCGTAGGGTCCCTCACCCCTGATGTCCCTTGACCTGAAAGCGGTTGTGATTTAGTACCTCTTGCACTATTTTATAGCAACAAAGCAGTGCACTAAAACAGGGATTCTGAGGTATATTTGTATTTTGTCAAGAATGACAGGGGCCAGGGATTTAGCTCAGTGGAGCCGCTGTCTGCCTCGCAAGCACAAGGACCCAAGTTCGATCCCCGGTAAAAAGAGTAAGAATGATGGGGTTTGAGTGTCTCGTCGTCATGCTTGGTGGATTCCCAGGCCTCTTTGGGGGTTCCTTTCCCAGTGTGGGAGTTTCTATGGGTCTGTCTGGTGATTTGGGGCTCCTAGGAGTTCAGCTGCTATTCTTAGATCCTGCCCCTTGGTCTGAGAAGAGAAGCCAAGGCTTCTTTCTCATTATGTGGCCTGATTTTCCCAGGCAGTGTTCCAGAGATCTGCCAGGAAAGGGTGGGGGGGAGAGAAAGGAAAAGAAACAAGAGGGTAGTGGCTGCCCTGACCCCCACCTTGCATGTACTTCTGTGCTTGCCTGGCCAACATCTGTTAGCCCTGTAATTTTAACTGCTTAGCCTCTTCTCCATTAGACTTTCCTGTTGCTAATTGTTCTGGTGAAGAAAGAGGGAAGCTGCCTGTGAAAGCTTTCTTCCAGTGCTTTGGTGACCTAGGAAGGGTTTCCACAGTACTGTCATGTCTCTCTCCTGGGTTCTGACAACATGACTGAAGTCCACCCATTCTCAGTGTTTGTCCTTTGGAAGACTGATAAGTGTGAAGGGGCTTTAGTTTGCAAAACAGAATAATAAATAAAGTCTTAGTAATTGGATGTGTTTTAGGTACCCAGGACATTTTTTTCCAGTGTTTAGTAAAATTGAAACTTTTCTAGAATTTTGGATTTCATTATGATGGTTTGGACCAGTTTTAGTTTAAAACAGAGATCAGCAAACTAAGCAGCCCCCCACCATTGCCTGTTTTTGTAAACAGTAGTATTGGAACATCTTCTCCTTTGTGGTCTCCTGCCCACTTGGCAGCAGAGTATGGACAGAGACCATGCAGCCTGCAAAGAGGAAGGTAGTTAGAATTGGGTGTAGCTCAGTGGTAGGATACATGCTTAGCAAGCACAATGCCATGGGTTCCATCCTCAGCACTAAGAGAAAAAAGGACGTTGAATATCTTTCTGACACTTTGGAGAAAAAAAGTTTGTCAGTCCCTAATTTAAAGCAACTAAAGGAGTTAATTCTTTAAACATGAAGACTTTAGGACAGCTAGCAAGATGAAACTAAAATGTAATATTTGTCCAGATGAATTTAAAGTGCTTTAAAAATCACTAGTTCCTAGGTCAGGACTGTTTTCACAGCTAAGGGTGTTTGCCCGGAGGACATGAAGACCTTTAAGAGGTTTATACAAATTATCTTTTGTGTGTGTGTGTGGTACCAGGGATCGAACTCAGGACCTTGCACTTGTGAGGCAGGCGGCGAAACCACTGAGCTAAATCCCCAGCCCCATATACGAATTATCTTAAAGGGTTGGCTTGAACTTGAACCAGAACAGTAGCTAGAAAGACTTCCTAGTCATTTAAGAAATGTGCAAGGGTTCTTATCAAAGTATTGACTGGAACCAATTCCAAGTAGATTTCTAAAAATAACTGCCCTCTAGCTCTTAGCACTCAGTGCTGACTTCCACCTTCTGTGAGCTTCAGCAGCAAGATCCGAAGGACACACTGCCTCATCTCTGTGTTGAGGGCAGAGCTGGAAGCCCACGGCTGGGTCAGCCCACTGTCCACATGGTGCAGTCTGCCATCCCTTCCTTGCTTCTTGTGCACTCAGAGTAAGGCAGAGAAGGTGAGCATAGTGGGGCAGGTATCTGTCTGGCCTGGCCTCTCTTTGGCTTCCTAGCACAAGGGTCACAGGAAGACAGGCCTATGAGGAACAGCCATGATGATAGTGTTTTGTTTTGTTTTGTTTTGTTTTTGAGAGAAGGTTTCACTATGTAGTTCAGGCTGGCTTTGAAGTCACTATGTAGCCCAGGCTGGCCTCAAACTTGTGACAATCCTCCTACCTCAGCCTCCTGAGAGCTGGGATGACAGGTGTGCACCCCCATGCCAGGCTTAGCCACAGAGTCTCTGTCAAAAACAAGAGTCCAAGACCATTTCCCCTGACAGAGACCATCAGCCCCTTCCCGTCTTACTACAGAAGCCAGCCTGGAGAAATGGGCTGTAGGGGATCTTTAGCAGGCTCTTTATCTTTTTTCACCTTTTTGCCTCAACATTTTATTTTTACATTTTTGAAATTTTATTTTCAAAATTCTCAAGTACATGGAAAAGACAAGAATGCACTGGGAGCATTAAGGTATCCTTCACCTGACTTCACTGTGGACCTTTCTGTCATAATTGCCCTGGCTATACACTGTGCCCATGTGGCATTTCCCTCAGATACTTCCACAGGTGTCTCTGAGCTATAGGGCTCCCGTGGCTGCTAGACCTGCAGTGGTCGTGAATTCAGTAATAGCCTTAAATATATGGCCCATATTTTGAATTGTTCCTCTGATGTCCCTTCTGGCAATTTTCTTAACTTTTTGATCCCTAAAATCAAGAATTCCCATTGTCCACTGTGGGAGCTACTAGATAGTCTCAAACCACCGAGTTGGGGATGTATCAAAGAACCCACTGCTGACTGGTGCCTGAGGTAAGGATTTGAGAAAGAAAGAACCTAAACTGCCAGCCCAAGAGTTTCTGTTTTTGTTCAATGACAGAGCCACCCAGAGTGCCCTGCGGAGGCCAGTGCCATCACTTAGCTTTGGGACGAGTTGCTAGATCCTTCTGTTGTTCCATGTTAGAAAAAATGGCGAGTAATTTTAATTCCGGTCCTGACACGTAAGGAGACTCCATGGCCAGTCAAACAGCACCAGGATACTTCCCTGTGCTGGTGCCACCAAGACAGCGCTTCCTTGAAACATGGGCTTGCATGTGTGGCAGTGTGTGTGGGGGGGGGGAGCTTTCTTTCCAAACTGCCTTGAATGGAGACAGTGATCTTTATCTTTTTCATGGGAAATGAGTTTAAGTTTCTTTATATGGGTTGCTTCATGGTTTCTGGTTGACCGAGTGCTGCTTTTAGTGGTGTCCCTTTGGAGCATTTCTTAATGTCCTGGAGGGATTTCAAGGTCACCCTGGCAAGGATGATGCCATTTGATAAACAGAGACAGTTGCAGAAGGGCTGCGGAACAGAAGCCATAGTGTCACCGAAGACCCTGTCCTGTCCTAGTATGTTTGATACTTACTGTCTGGGGGACAGGCTTGCCACTTGTATTTTCTGACGGTCAGGCATATTACAGAGTTATGTAGAAGGCTTAGCACCTGATCCTTGCCTGGAAGAAAATCTAGGACCCAAATTGGAAGATGAAGAAAGGGTGTTATGTTAATTCTCCAAGAAATTTGCTCAATCTGTGAGAGAAGTGATACTATATTTCTCAGCACTTTTAAGAATTACTCATTTTTGGGCCGGGGATTTAGCTCAGTGGTTCCGCTGCTGCCTCGCAAGTGCAAGGACCTGAGTTTGATCCCCGGTACCAAAAAAAAAAAAATTACTCATTTTTAACCAAAGATGAAGCGTTTGACCTCATTTTGGGCCTCCTCCCTAGGCTTGCCCCTTAAGCCTGTCATTCGGTGTTTGAGCATTTACACTCCGAAAGCAGGGGTTAAAAAAAATGCAAGTGGTTCTCATTAAAGACAGGCAGCTGCCCACAGAGCTCTGGGTTTAATTTTCCCTGGTGAGGTGTTAAATCTGTGTCATAAAGTAGCAGCAGATGTTGGTGGCTGGACTGACCACCGTGCCCCTCAGAAGGCCTCTGTGTCCCTGGACGTCCCCTGGAGAGAAGAGTTGACAGTGCACCTTTGGTGACTTAAGACACAGGAATGAATTAATGTTGGATTGCTTTGCCTTTCCTAAGAATTTTTGGAAGTTCTGTTAAATCCTCTTTACATAGATCATTTCCTTCTACAATATCATACACTTCAAAATAGTGCCCCCCCCCCAAAAAAAAGTAGTGCCCAAGCTGGGTGCCATGACGATGCTCTTCTAGTCTCAGCTACTCAGGAGGCTGAGACAAGAAGATCTCCTTGAGCCCAGGAGTTTGAGCCCAGTCTAGGCAACATGGTGAGAACCTGTCTCAAAAAAAAAACCAGAGCAAAACAGCAGTGCCCTTTCTAGAAGGGAGTCACTTCACACTTAGAAGACACGAAAACATATCACCAGGGAGATAGGGTAGCCCCGTAGTCAACTTAGGTCACCAAGTGAGAGAAGCCGCTCTGCATATTTGCAGTGTTGCATGGGAGGTTTGGGGACCAAGCCCCCTGTCAGGCCAGCAGGTGTATAAGCCACTTCTCCAGAAGAGAGTCTTCATGTGGTGGTGATAGAGCTCTCAGCCCATGGAAGAATCCCATGGCTGCCTTGGAGTTCCAGGGTGTTAGACCTTGGGGACAAAGACTTCCAGAAGCAGCTTTCTCTTGCTTTGGCATTTTCCCCGTAAGCTCTTTCTTGGATTTGGGGGGGTGAACCTGGAGAATCCCAGGCCCAAGGGACTCAGGGTATGAGCCAGACCCTCTACCAGCAGAACTCCTCCTCGATACACCGGATCAGGCCAGAAGGACAGTGTCCCCTCTAGTTTGAGCCTGCAGGCAGGAAGGCACAGTAAGAATGGCACTGAGCTGCAAGGCCCCTGACTTGTGGGTCCAGGTCTTACCCCCCCTCCCCAGGGGGTATTTATAAGGATAAAGCATAACCATTTCCTTTCCTTGTCCCCCAGGAGTGTTTTTCTCCCCTCAGGGGCCATAAGCAGAGTAGCTCCATGCCCAGGTGCCCCATAGTTTTGAAACAAAAGAGCCAGATTTCCTAGATTCCTCAGAACCCCTTGCAAAATCCAACAGCAATGAGTCTGTTTTCATCTTCCCTCTGTTGCCTCCAAGTCCCAGTTTTGTTACTCAAAGCGCAGAGGCAAATAGATGCTGGCTCTCTGGCCCGCCCTCCCCAGGGTCAAGCCATCTCCAGCTCCCCTGCCCAGGCCCCTGCCCCACCCTCCCCTGCCCTGTGCTGCAGCTTTTGTTTACATTGAAGGAAAATTGTCTTTTTTGCTCCCAGTCATCTGCAGAGCAAAAAGACTTGTCGGATTCGGGAGAGGAGCCTCAGGGGGAGGCTGAGGCCCCCCACCATGGCACGGGTCACCCCGAGTCAGCTGGCCAGCGTGCCCTAGAACCTCCTGCCCCTGATAGCACTTCGGCCAGCACTCCTCCACCTCCCGCTCCTGAAGCCCAGCCTCCTTTTCCTCGAAAACTGTCAGGGGTAAGTCTGCGGCACCCTGCCCACCTGCTGCCCAGGGGACCTCCAGGCTGGCCACTTCCACTGGGTCCCCCCCCAGCTCAGCATACACCGATGATGATCAGAGGCGACAAGAATTTCTTTAGCTCTCCTGGACTCTTGCTGCTGAACAGTCAGGCAAGATTAAGTCTCTTTTTACATTTAGACTTTTTGATTTGAGGACTCTGTACCCATAGCCAGAGAGTAATCCTGCTTCCTCGGAGACATGAGGGATCAGAAGATGAATTGAGTAGCAGGTAGAGCTTTGCAAGTCACATTGGAGCCCCTCTTGCTTTTTCCCTCCTTCCTTGAAATTGGCCCTTTCCATCAGTGCCTTAGACATCTAGGGAACTCCGGGTTCCTGATCTCAGGCAGAAGAGTGGTGGAGCCGGAGTGCATGGCCAAGCTGGCTGTGGGTTTCTGGGGAAGAAGAGATGAGCCTCTGGGTGCAGAATGGGCCCTCATGCCCCTCTTCTGTGTATAACAAAGGCTCTTGGAGATGGATGAGGAGAAGATTGTGAACTCTCAAAAGCAAGAATATCTCTGGTTTTTGAAGCCTGATAAACTGGGAAAGGAAAACATCCTGAGTTCAGGATTGAAACTCCATCCTTTGGGTGTCTAGTGACAGAAGACTGCTGCCGTCCCGACAGAGAAAAGGTCTCATGACAAGGAAACGGGCCTGGCTGTTCTTTCAGCACAGTCCCAGACATCCCAGACTGGAGTGATTCCTTCCTGTGTTTAAGGATACTATTAGGATTCAGGTACAGTCACCGAGCCCTGGGTCAGGCAGGGAGAAGCGTTTGGAGTCCTGTTATAGTGTTTTGGAAGAATAAGTGATGGGAAGTGGGCTTAGGTAAGGAGATAGGCTCAGAAGTGAGAGTAGCTCCCGAGAGCTTTTGAGTCAGACTTTGGGAGTTATCCAGACTTCAGTCTTTGAGAGCACAGTGAAAGGCTAGGTGGCCGCAGATGAGCAGGTTTCACTGCAAGAGCAGCCAGCAGGTCAGTGGTGCAACTTTTGTGAAGGCGGCAGCCCTCCCCGAGCACACAGGCCCTGGCGCTGCTAACAGAAGCTCTGCAGGAAGTGGGCCTCACCTTCCCTGGTCCCTCAGACCTGGCCAGTCCAAGGCAGTGGCCTGTGACTGGGGACACTGCCTTCCTGATTCCTGTGGCCTTCAGGGCAGAGCCTCTAATCCTGAGAAATGCAAGCAGTCCCCACACTGGCAATGGAATGGGAGCATCCTGGCAGGGAGCCTCGGGCTGAGTTAGGGCACTATGCAAGGCACTGCAGGACTCTGGGGAGCAGGTTGTAAATGGCACCAGTGTAACCCTGAAGACCAGATGTGCAGCATTTGCACATGCAAGTGCTAGCACTCATGACTTGGGAACATCCAGGAGCAGCACTGTCATGCCACTTGGTGACAGCTGTGAGCCACAGGCTCGCTGACTCAGGCTATCCACAGAAGAACTTGGCTGGTTGCTAATGGCTCCCATTGATTGGCTGTCTCTACTGATTGGGCACATTCAGGGCAAACTTAATTTTCAATTAGGTCAGATGGAACCCAGTCCCACCACTTCTTGGGCCAAGGTTTTTCTCTGGTGAACTTGGGTTGTTTCTTTTGCACCTTAACAGATTTGGATTTTGCTCTGCCCCACATTGGAGCTTAGGAAACCACATACCACTCTCCAGCAGGTCTCATCCATCACGTTGAGCCTATTCTCTGTTCCACGATCCCTGGGGAAACATAAAGCCAAACGTTCTTTATAACAAATTGCAGCTTCCTTACAAAGGGCCCTTATTGGTCTTTTAGCATGGTCAGAGCGCTGACCTTTGAGGACCCAGTTCCAGGAAAAAGTCTTTATACATCAGATTTCCTGGCTCTCGGAAGACAGCCTGAAGAGAACCAAACCACATGTGGATCAAGTTCTCTGTCTGATGCTGAGAAGGCACATGGCACTCTCAGCTTCTTATGCACCTGCTAGCACCGTGCAGGACTGAACTCCACGCCAGGGGCCTGCCAAGCTCCAAGCATGTTTATTGGACCCACCAGGGAGCTTCAGAAGGGCCAGGAATGAGCCCCCTGGCCTGACCACTGCCACACGGGACCTGACACACACACACACACACACACCCCCATGCAGACCTCTGGGGGCAGCCTCTTCCGGAAGCATTTCTGAGCTGGTTGCCCTGGTGACAGAATAAACAGTACTGAAGTGGCCTGACGTCTGCTTTCCATCTGAGACTATATTCTCCTGCAGCCACAGGAACCTCAGGTGGCTTTCTAGCTGGTCAGTCCACGTGGAATCCACTGAGGCTCTGTCAGGCCCGGTGGTAGCTGCTGCTTCCTGCAAGGCTTATCTGGCCTGGCTGTGCTTTCTGGCCTTTTCTGGCCCTTCTTTCTTGCTCATTGCCTGTTCCTCTTTGTAGAGTCAGCTTCTGACAGCAGCCTTTAGCTCCGTCCCCTTCCCTAGGCCAGCCTGGCTTGTCCCCATAGTCCTCCCCAAGGCCACACCTGATAGCCTCAAGAGCTGTGTTTGTGGAGCGAGCAATTCTTGATGTCCAATCACACTGTTCACCATTTTGCCCTTCACACAGAGAATGGATTAGATGTGATATCCCCATCTTGTACTGGGTAACAGGGACTCCAGTACCTCCAGAGCTCAGCTGTTTGCCCTGAGGTACAAGTGGCTCCCAGGAGAGGAATCGGTGGTCCCTGCATCTGTCTGGCCAGCAGGACTGACAGCCTGTCCCATGGTGTGTGGTCAGCTCAGGCTGGACTGCATGTGAGGGCTCCCGCTGTTATGGATCTGCTTCATGTATTCCTGGTGTCAAAGAAATAAGTGGAAAAGGCCGGGGATTTAGCTCAGTGGTTTCGCCGCCTGCTATGCAAGCGCAAGGACCCACGTTCGATCCCCGGTACCAAAAAAAAAAAAAAATAAGTGGAAGGGAACTCTTGGGTCCTCTTTCTCCTCTGCTTCCTGGTGTGATCATGACTATGCCCCAAACAGGCGCCGAAGACCCTGTGTTCTGGGATGCCTCCTAGAGTCCTAACCCTCACAGTAGAAGCCACGTTTGGGGTTCTCTTCAACATCTTCCTCACATGTCCCATCTCAGTAGCTGCTGAGCCATGGCCACAGGGCTCCGGGCCAGCCCACCCTGTGTGCATCCCAGGCACTGCTGTAGAGGGCCCTTGTGAACCCACTGCCTTGAGCCAGAGGGTCTATGGGAAACGGAAAGGGTGGTGGGGCTTATGTCAGCCTTGTTGGGGTCAGAGTGATAGAAGGGAGCCCCAGACCTTTTCCTGCCTTGGAGAAGGTGGCACAGGCCACCAGACAGCAAATTCAGCCTTCTGAAAGAGAAGCACCACTCCAGCAGAGTGGGAGGCAGGGGGACCAGCTGGTGGGAGGGGCGCAGGCAGCATCTGGGCAGCCATGGAGGTCTCCAGGTGAGGCAGTGTGGCTAGAGGCGGCAGGCAGGATGGCTTAGATTCCATCTTCCTGCTTTTTTCTTCTGGTGCTGACGAATCGCTGGCAGCAGTTTCCTCCCGGGAGATTCTGGCAGCACCTGGAAGGTTCCCAAGGAGGTGAGCCTTCTGTGTTGTCTGCCCAGGACTGAGAGACATGCCACCTCCCATGAGCTGAAAGAGCTTGGAAGAGGTAGGACACAGATTTGAGGGTCTCCTGAGGTCAGGCCCAGGAGCATCTGGGGTCTTGTCTGGCCAGATACCTTTTCTTGGAGTCATTAAAGGGGATAAGTGGAGTACATGAACTATCAGTGCTGCAGATCCTTGCCAAGCGTCTTTTGTGCCTAGGACTCTGGGTGTTGGGGATCAGAACTGTCAGAGAAGGAGATAAGATACCAGATGGATGTGCAAGGTCATTTCCACCTCTGCTAGGACAAAACTGTGTGGGTGGCAGCCACAGCCTGCAAACCCTGAAGGACAGTGTCTCGCCCCTTGGAGGCCAGGAGGGAAAGCCCCCCAGGGAACAGGGGAAGCACACCGAGAGAGGACAGAGCCAACATGTTCAGAAAACAGGAGGGAGACCAGCGTGGTGAGCAGAAGCAATGCAGGAAGCCACCGAGGGCTCTCTCCCAGTGGGGATCAGACACACGGGGCTGCTGTGAGCAGCAGACCATTGGCAGGGACAGCTGGATGTACCACACTGGCCACAGTGGGTGGAGTTGGGGCCAGGAGGATGTGTGCAGGGGCTGAAGCTGAGATGGGAGTACAGAGGAAGATGGAATCCATAATGGGGAAGCACTCCTATCCCCCAGGTTGTGCCAGAGCCATGTACACACCTTGAGAGCCTGGGCTGGAGCCCAGCAGCCTAGCTTGAGACTGGCCACCCTGCTCGAGAGCAAGGATCCAGAGCACACTACAGAGCAGAAACCAACAGAACTGATGGAGAGACAGTCGTTTCAGCATGACAGCTGCCACGAGCACCCCCACTGTCAGTAATTGATAGCAGATGGTAAGCAGAGGACTTGAGCAACACGCAAACCGGCCTCCCAGACAGCCACTGCCACC
Organism: Heterocephalus glaber; assembly: GCF_000247695.1. The sequence continues at coordinate 4,287,779 of NW_004624828.1, forward strand.
AGCAGCCACAGCAGGATGCACGTCCTCTCAGGCACACATCTCCAAACAAGGTGGGTTCTCCAGCCACAGTAAATAAGTTAGAAGTCACGAACCAGGAAATTCACACACATTGCCAGCTAGTCACAGGTCATGATGCTGGTGGAAATACCCTTGCAGGAGCTGAGGAATGGCTGCAGCTTCAGGACCAGCAGTGCTGGAGCCCTGGCCCATGTGGATGTGGATGTGACTGTGTGTGATTTCTACCACAAGGCAAGACACAGCTTTCACTGACTCCCCACAGCTGCAGTGTTGGGGGCCAAGTCCCTTGGTTGAACAAACTCTAGGGGAGCCCCCAGTGTGGGGAGTACCTGGCACAGATCACAGGGTCACACAGTCAGAGGAAAGAAGCCTGGAGCCATGGGACCGGATGTGGGGTGAGGGTGTGCTGGGCCCGCTGTCAGGGACAGGTGGGAGGACAGGTGAGGCTGGGCCTGAGGGGAGGCTGTGAGATGAGCTGGCCCAGAGGGGACCTGCATGGAGCACTGGGAGACCAGAGCTAGCTGCAGGGATGGGATGAGGAAGAGGTGGCCTGTGTCACTTCCCAGAGCTGCAGGGGCTGGGTGGGGTGACCGGGTCTCCAGGACACCAAGGGCAGGTGTCAGGGTGGCAGTCACTTCCTCCCTTTGCTCCTCTCACCTTTGCCGGTATGCTTCTGAGCAGTTTGTGGGCCCCACACCCCATGATGTCACCTGGGGAAAGAGATGACCCCAAGAGAGCCAAAGCCAGTGAGACAGGCATGTGTTAGCAGGTTTGACTCTGGGCTCTGGCCTCTGGCCTCTGGCCTCAGGCCTCAGAGCACTGCAGGAGTGTGTGTCTCAGCAGGCGTCGTGGTGCATGTCTATCATTCCAGCATTCCAGGAGACTGAGACAGGAAGATCACAAGTTCAAGCAATTTACAAAGACCCTGTCTCAAAGTTTTAAAAACTGAAAAATCCCTGGGGATGTAGCTCAGGGCAAAGGCCCTGGGTTCAGTCTCCAGTGCTGCAAAATAAATAGTCTCTCAGCCCCCACACTAAGTCCTGAGCTCGGGACCTTCTTTGTTATTATAGTTACTGTTGTTTTTGAGACAAGGTCTCACTGTATGGTTCAGGCTGGCATCAAACTCACAATGGTCCCCTTGCCTCAGCCTCCAAGTGCCGGGACTGCAGGTGTGTGTCACCATGCCTGGGATGGGACCCTCTTAACCTGTTTTAAGGGTTCTTAACCCGGGTCCTTCACCTGCCTGCTCCAAGGACTCACTTCTAGACCCTGGCTTCATGGCCTTGTGCCCCCAGCGTGGAAACCCAACCCACACAGCCAGGGGTCTGACATCCTGGAAGAAGCTGGCTTGGAGCCTGGCCAAGCAGAGCTTTGCTGCCCTGTGTCAGGCCCCAGGCTGAGGCTGAGCCTGCTTCATCTCCCTGAGTGGCCCCACCTGTCTCTGCCAGGGAAACGCAGCCACATCCCCACATTTCAAGTAGGGAACCTAAACTCGGGCAAGGTAAGGGTCCCTTGTAAGGAAGCGACAGAATCCACTGGCGAAAGCTCCACGTGCCCTGGGGGATGGGCAGAATGGGGCACCCTGCACTCCGCCCTCGAGCCTCACCCTCTGCTCCGTGCCCGCTAGAAGCCAGCCCATTGGACACAAGACTTCATTTCCTTTAGATTCTGGCGCTCCCATGGTGACCCTAGCCCAGCAAGCCCCTTGGTGTTAAGAGGACCTTGTGTTTCCCTGGCACTTTAGTGACCTCTGAACCTCCTGTTGCCCAGATTCACATGTGAGATAGTGGTTCCTATTGCTCGTCTCACAGCCATGGTCCCCTAAGCCATTTCCTGAGGGCTCTTGGAACTTGAACCCCAAGCAGAAAGCCCAGGTCTGGTTTCCCAGAGTAAACCTGGCTTTCAACTCCCATGAGGGCAGGAGAGTCCAGGCTGGGGTCCTTTCCAGCTGTCTTTGAGTTAGCTGTGTGACTCTCGGCAGGTCTCTTCCTGCCCCGGCCTCTCATGGCTGCACACTCCTGCCCACAGCCTGCTTTTATACAGCCAATGAGCTAAGACAGTGTTTACATTTTTAGAGGATTATGAGAAAAGGAAAGACTATGGCAAAAACCAAATGTGGCCCGCCAAGCCAGAATGCATTGTCTGGCCCTTTATGGGAAAAACATGCCAGCAGCCCCAGCTTGGGAACATCTCCTGGCTGCCATCATCTTCGCTTTTTATTGCAGTTGCAACTTTCACAAACTCCCTACAGTTCAGTGAGGCAGGTGGTCCTCCTGTGGCTGGGATTGACCTCCAAGAGCTGCTCCAAAATGAGGAACTTGGCTCCTGTGCTCGCTGTCAGTGGAGAGCGCCAGAAGTCCTTCTGCCAAGCTGGCTGTGGAAGGGGACTGGGGGAGGGGTGCCCTGCTTCTAAATTTAATTGCTAGTTCTTCACATCTTCAAACTCTACAGGCTGGAATGCAGGGTGTGGTGGTGCACACCTATAACCCCAGCACCAGGGAGCCTGAGGCAGGAAGATTGCTGTGAGTTCAAGGCCAACCTGAACCGCATAGTGAGATCCTGTCCCAAAACAAAACAGTACAAAACACTACAGGCTGGAGGTAGTTCTGGGCCCTCTTCCCTGAGCTTGTGATTGTTCTGGGGTCTGTAGGATCATTGTGCAGGATTTGAAGCTTGTGTTCTGGCTGCTTTGCAGTGGACTTTGGCCCCGAGTATCAAAGCTCTCACTTGCTCTGGAAATCAGCCCTGTGTGAAACAGGAGTCTGCCCTGCCAGGGCTGGCGGGGGTGCGCCTCCGATGTGCTGTCAGGCAACTGTTTTGAACCGTGGCGCTCTGGGCAGGGTGGTATGGCCAGGTGGAGGTGCACCAGCCTTGCATGGTGTTTGCGTGTCGGGGTGGCACGCCATCAGCTTGACCCAAGAGGCTGCAAGGAGGGAGTGTCCTGGGCACACGGCTGGGGAAGCTGGCAGGAAGGTTCCTCAAGGTAATAGCTGAGCTGTGGGTGCAGCACTGCTGGGGAAGCAGGTGGAGCATCCACCTCAGCCTTGAGTCTTAGGCTCCACCTGCTCCAGAGCCAGGGCTGTGGGTTCTGGGTACTCAGGACACCCCTCACCACCTGCTTGCTCTCATTTCAGAGGTCAGCGGGAGGCTCCAGCCCCGAAGCAGGAGAAGGTAAGAGTCTCTGAAGCCCTTGGTCAATCTGGAGGGTAAGACTGCCAGGAGCCTGATATTTCTCCTCTTCCTCTCACTCTGTGCTGTAGATTCCGACCGAGAAGATGGAAATGTCTGTCCTCCTGTTAAACGAGAAAGAACGTCCTCTTTAACCCAGCTCCCACCTTCACAGTCAGGTAACTGCATGTGTGCCCTGGAGCTTGCTGTGCGGCTGCCCACTGGCTCCTGCCCAGGTCTGCTTAGAATCAGGAATGAGAACAGATGTGGTGGTACATGCCGGTAATCCCAGCACTTGGGAAGCCGAGGCAGGAGAGTTCAAGGCCAGCCTGTACTACACAGTGAGACCCTGTCTCAAAAAACAAAAAAGTGTTGGTGTGGTAAAGTGTGGTGTGCTGAGAAAAAGTGAAAAGTCTTCCCCCCAGAATGAAGGAAAAGGCGGAGAGCCTTTCAGGGACAGGCCATGAATTAAGCTCTCTCCAAGGCTGCTGGCTGTTGCTGAGGTTTAAAGGTGGAGGGGGTGGAGTGTTCCTGGATCCTACAGCTGCTTTCCCTCCCACCCGTCCTCCCATTGCTCGAGGTGCCTTTGTGCGACCTGGTGGCATGGGCGTGAAAGACAGCAGGCCAGTGTGAGGCTGGCAGAAGCTGGTGCGGGAGAGGCAGCTTCCCAGGGCAGAGAGAGAAGTCGAGGCCACTTAGTGGGAGGCTCAGAGAGCTGGCCCTCCGCCTCCATCCGTGAGGCATCCCTGCAGGTTCGAGGTCACTGCAGCCACCAGGCCATGCCCTCTCCCCACTGTGGCTTGGTCCACACTGGCACTGTCTCATGGTCCCTGTCTCAGCTGTCTGGCTCCAGCTTGGAGGTTCACGTGCCCTACAGTTCCCCCTTGGGAAGTCCATTCCTAGGAAGTTCCTATAAAGCCTTTACAGCTGTGAACCCTGAGGCTGTCATAAGGGGGAACCTCATAAACATAGTTTCTACACACAAAGGGGCGCACACATTACAGGACTGGACTGGGTACAAAGTCATCCCTTTCCAATCGTCTCTCTGGCATGTTGAATTTCATGCCTGTAGCCCTTTGATTTGATTTGGGGCATTGCTGCATCCCTGCCCACAGCCACATGTGGTCCCAGTGGAGAGCTGCCCAATGGTTTGCAGTCCAGGTGGCAGGGATGTCCTCTTTTTGAAGGATCTGTGGCTAGTGGGACAGGCCCACATCCCTGTGGAATGAGCGGCTTGCACCTCCTGATGGTTGGTTTTGCCCCTTCGTCCTCAGTGTCTCAAACTGCATTTACTTTCTGCGTGAGAAGCCCCATGGTAGGTGTTGGCACCTACGAAATACACAGTTCTCAGTTGTCAGAGTTGGGGACAGAAGTGACACTCGTATCTGGGAAACGCTGCTTTCGCACTGCCCTCACTGCCTTTTCCTCCCAGTGCTCAGTTGGTTCTTTGGCAAGTTCTGGATTGTTGGAAGTTTCCTGTTGTGAAGAAAGCTCATAAGCAGGTGGGTGCAGGCATTAGGCTGTCAAGAAGGAAGGCTGGGGGTTTAGCTCAGTGGTACCATGCCTGACTGGCAAGCGCAAGGTCCTGAGTTCAATTCCTGATACAAAAAAAGGAGTAGAGGTTGAGGGGGCCTCTGACAAGACACAGGGACCTCTGTGTGTTCTGCTTCCCTGCTGGCTGGCATCTCCAGGCCCAGGATGCCAAGACATGGCCGGGCATGAGCCGAGAGGTGGAGCCAGCTGCCAGGCTGATGGAGGCTGTCAGCCTGTAAACCCTTGTTCTCCCTGTAAAGAGGTTTTTGTCATGAGGGTCTAGTGCTGTCTCCTCATGCTGTCCCCTCCTGTGGCAGGACTCGAAACTGCTGAGAGAGGTGTCCTGTGCATGGCCACCCCACCTACTCGGGCTTTTTCTTCTTGTCCCTTCCCCTCTACCTCCTTGCTCACGTATCAGTGCACAGTGCCATCAGCCTCTCAGACCTGGCGTCCCTCGAGCTGTCCCCAGACGCTTCCCTGGTGCACTGCAGTGGGTGTTGCCCCATGAGAGCTTCAGTAGGAGTGGGTGATGGCAGTCAGGACTCATTGTCAGTTCCCAGGTGTGTGGGGTTTTCCCCACCTTCAGCTTTAGATTTGGAGTCCAGTGTGAGTGCTTCCAGTGTCTGTTTCTCCATGCAAGGCCTCATTGTAGGGAGTTTGACATCCATTTAAACAAATTTTTTTGCAAAGATGCACTATTTTTCAAATTTCACACAAGTCATATATTCATATTGTTAAGAAAGAAAAAAAATCAGAATCAAAAATGTAAAAGAATCCCCTGCCCGCTTCCTGCTCACTCTCGCATCCCAAAGGTAGCTGCTGGGAAGCATGATGATTTTTCCAAACCCTTTTCTGTGTGTTCAGTTTTCACATCAGTATCACCCCGATCTGTTCAGGTAAACGTATCTCACAGAACTTTAAAACATTGAGGAAAATAGCTCAATCTCTTCTGAAGATTCAGGGCCTGCCTTTTTTGGTGTTTCTTTACAGAACCAACTCCAAGATTTCCTAAAGTTTCTCCCACATGGCTGAAATTCCCCATATAATATTATTTAATGAGGGAGTTTAACAGCCTGCCTCCTGTAACCCAGCCTGCCTCATATAAATTCACTGCTGACTTCAAAAGCGCCCTGAGATAAGTCATCCGCCATGATGGCGATGCCAGGGCCAGAGCCGAGGTGCATTTCATAACTTCAAGGATTGATTTGATGGCACTGTTTCCAACAGTGGAATTTGTTTTGGCTCAAGAAGCGAACTGTGAGGAGCTGACTCCCGACCTCATCCTGCGAAGGGGCTGGGGTTCCCGGGACAGCAGGTCGGCCCCGGGCAGTCTGGTTCTGCTGCAGGTTGTCAGTTGTGGAAGCTGAGGGGCTCGGTCCCATGGGCAGGTGGTCGGGCTGTGGTGTATTAGTCAGTCTCGTGCTCACCTCAAGCTAACGGAGCCCCGTCCTGCTCTCCCGGCCTGTGTCCCCCTCCAGCATTAGGAGCAGGGCGGCCATCCCAGGGCTCGGACACAGCCTCGGTTTAAAGTCTGCAGTCCTTCATTGAACCTGTGAGTACACGGAGATGTCAGGCCACCCGAAAAGCGAGCTTCACGTCCTTCCTTGCCCGCCCACCTCTCCTGCTTTAGCTTGAATTTTGAAAATCTTCAGTACTTACAGAAGACTCATAAAGTGCTTCCGTGTCCCTCTTTCTTGGAGACCCCTTTCCGCCCCCCTCCCCTCAGGGTCCACCTCTCCCTCATAGCAGAGGGACACAAGGGTGTCTCGCCTTCGGTCTGCAACGGTTCCTCTGCCTGTGCCTTCTGTGACTGTTAACGCTGCAGCACGGTGTCTGGCGGATGAACGTCCTTTGGGTTGTCTTTCCATCATTCCCGGGGGACCAGACCCAGGGAATGCATCTTGGGATGTCTCTGGTGTGTACTTCGCGTTTGCTGCTCCTCCTGACAGGGTAAATGACAGTCCCTGGTTAGTGTGGCCAGTCGCTTTGTGCATAATTCAGCAGTCATGCCAATTGTGTGCACTCGCTCCCTGCTTCTCCCCGGTAATCAGTACTCTGAAGCGATTATGGGCGACTCCGGGGAATCTGGTCGCCCCCTTGGTCCGCATCCAGCGTTGTCTTCTCTCTGAAGGACTCATGACCCTGATGTGCACATGGGAACTCCGCCTGCCTTGATGAATGGCGCTGTGCTGGAAGGACGAGCCCTCTCCCATCCCTTGACTTGTGCAGTGTGGCTGTGCGGGCTCCTGCCTTAATTGGTGGGCTGTAATCTGGTAGGGTTTTTATTTTAATCCTCGTGTTGGCCCAGGTCTGGCCAAGCAGGGCCCCTGTCAGGCTGGTCTCTATGTCCCTGGGGCAGGTCCTTATCATTCTTTCAAGTGTTTCCTTCACTTTCTCTCCTGGCAAGGGGTCCCAAACTTTTTCCCTGTCCTAGCCCTGGAATCCGTGTCGTTCCTTAGATGGGCATTGGTTCTTTGTCACAGTGACCGCTCCCTGGAACCGAAGGTGGTTGCTCGATGCCTTGGCTGTGTCCCTGCTCCCGGCGTCTCAGTGGCAGAGCTGGGAACATGCACACATCTCTACCTGTGTGAGCTGCCCCTCTGCCTGCCTGTCCATGCATATAGATTCCCCAGGCCACATGGAGCTTCCTGTCCAGTACTGACAGGTTGGTTTTATCCCGGGCCCCTGGTGTGTTAATTCCCCTCCCTGGCCCCCAGCACCTTCTGCCCCTGCTGCCCTGGCCTTGCATAGGCCGCAGCTCGAGCCAGGCCTCCTGCTCTCGGGTGCTTTTCAAAGTCTGGTTTGGGCCAGGCTTATCCCAGGGCCTGCTCCTGATTGAATCAGGAGCTCTCTTCTTCACGCTTGCTTCCCACTGGGCACCGGCTTCTCTGGGGAGCCTGTGTCCCGGGTGCTAAGGTATGGCGGGTACAAAGGTCTGGCCCATGGCAGGGCTGGTGTGGCACCCTGCATATGCTTCCCAAAAGGCGTTTATGTGAGGATCGAGACCAGACCACGTGAAGAGGCCAGCAACTGTCCTGGGTCCCCTTCTTGTGCCCAGCTGCTGTCATAAGTGCCTCACACCTCATGTGTCTGTCGGTTCTCTGCAGCACTTGCTCGGTGTGGGTCTCCGGTGCTTCTGCAGAGGGGGCCAGGCCGAGGCTTGGCCATGGTAGTGTTGGCTCTGCATGGAGCAGGCTGCCAAAGGGTGTTCTGTAGCCAAGACCTACGCATTCTACAGCCAGCTCTCAGAGCTGCCGAAAAATTATCCTAATTGTAAATTTGACCTCAGCTTTTAAAAATGCATCTCAGTTGCCAGTCGCCTTCTGTATGACCCTGTGCTTTGGAAGGAAGCAAAACTCCACACTTGCCTCCTGCAGAGAACCGCCTGGCGGCGCCTCTTCACTGTATGCTGAGGTAGTGGGTTCTCCGTGGTGGTTTGTGTGACTGGTGTGTCATACCAGACACATTTTAGTGTGAAGTCAAGTGACTGAGTATAGTCACAGAGTTGTCTAATCATTACTATTGATTTTAGAACTTTTCTGTCGCACCAAAAAGAAGCCCTGTCCCCTCCCAGACCCTGGCACCCACGAGCCTACTTCCTGTGTCTGGATTTGCCTGTTCTGGACGTTTCCTATCCATGGCTCATACAGCGTGCAGCTTTTTGGCATATCTTTCCATTTATTCAAGTCTTTTTTTTCCAACTGTTTTATATTATAGCTTTCTTCTGTTGAATTTTCCCCCAAGTATCTTATTCCTCTCGGGGCTGCTGTAAGTGGAATTGTTTTCTTTATTTCACTTCAGAGTGCTCACCGCTAGCATATAGAAAGATGGTTGGTTTTTGTGTCTTGGTCTAGTGTCCTGTGGCCTGACAAGGGTTGACTCTTAACACAAAAGGGGGGTTGCCTGTGGTGCCCTGTCCTCCGTTGTCCCTGCGCTTTCCTCAGGATGAGACCCGGCCTTTTATGATGCTCCTTCCTGTCGTGGATGGGATTAGACCACCACCCCCACCACAGACAAGAGTCACAAGGCACACAAATTCAGGGGTCCCTGGACAGGCTCCTGAGGTAGCCCTAAGCCCTGTATACTCGTCGTCCTCTTGCTCCTTGCTGTCAAGAGCCCCCTTGAAGGTGGCCAGCAGTGTTGTCCCCAAGGAAGAGGGCCTGCAAAGCTGTGTGGGCACACCTGGAAAGAGCAGGCTTCTGCTGCCTTGTCTTCTCCTGTCTCCAGGGATGGTGGCGGGCAGACCCCCAGACCTTTGCTCTGCGGCTTCCTGACACTCCAGGGCCTCTGCAGATCTGGTTTAATGTGAAAGCGTTTCTCCTGGTTCTTTAGGCCCAGGATCCTGCCTGGTACCCTCCCTGCTCGGCTGCCCCACCCAAGACAGGCCTGTCTTTTACACGGTATTTCATCTGTGTTTGCAGAGGAAAAGAGCAGCGGGTTCCGGTTGAAGCCACCAACACTGATCCATGGCCAGGCACCCAGCGCAGGTAGGTGACCCCCTCTGAAGACCTTCCCATACCTTCCCAGTACGGAGCCCCGGAAAGCCGTTTGTAGAGAGCTTGCTAGACCAGGGAGCCAGGGCCTCAGACCACAGCAGGAGGAGCGGCCTAGTTGTGGAAGTGATGGCATGCCATGGCTGATTCTCTGTATCTCCGGGGGCTGCTGCCGGGTGCCAGACCAGGAGCCAGGGGCTGGCAGGGAGGCCTGCAAGGGCAGACACCACTCACTCAGTCTTTGCCCCAGCTGCGTTTGGCAGAGGGCCATTCCTCATGTGGGTTTTGAGGAGTCAGAAATCTCTGGGAGTCTCCAAGAATTCCTTTCTTCTCCCCTGCATTTCCACCTGACGTGAGCCCAGCCCCAGGAGAACAGCTGTCGCTGCGTCCAAACATTAGGCCAGGATTTTTGCATCCAGCTGTACAGAAAGGGGCTCAGGACTTTGTAGAAAGCTCCTCCCTCCCTGTGCAGTCTAGCCCACGGAGACAAAAACAGGTCACTGGGTTGGTTCCCTTGGAGGCACCTGGGTGGGCCGGGTGCTGGGCTCCCACAAGAACCTGGGCCCAGAACCACCAACTTCCATCCCAGGTCTGCCAAGCCAGAAGCCCAAGGAGCAGCAGCGCAGCGTGCTTCGCCCGGCCGTGCTGCAGGCCCCCCAGCCCAAGGCACTGGCACAGACCGGTAAGAGATGTGGGCACAGCAGGGAGCATGAGGGATGGCAAGTGGCTCAAAGTGCGGTGGAGGGTGGTGGGCCTCAGTCGGCCCCACTCCAGCAGCATGACCCTGGGTGGAATGTGTGTGTCCATCCCTGTCTTAAAAGCTGGCCGCCTCCGGTGGACATGTAGACTTGGCCCCATGGGTTTGCAGATTTGGAACTCAGCCTGGCTGCTGTGCTGGTCATCTGAGAGACTAAGGGGCTTTTTCTCCTTCCTTTCTCTCTCTTTTTTTTTTCTTTTTTTCTTTTTTTGTGGTATTAGGGGTTGAGCCCAGGGTCTTCACTCTGAGCTACATCCCTATGCCTTTTTTGTTTATTTTGGGACAGGGTCTCACTGTGCTGCCCAGACAGGGCTTGAATCCCTAACCCTCCTGCCTCCCGCTCCCTGGTGGTGGGATGACAGGCACACATCAGGACACCCCACCTGAGGCCCCAAGGGTCATTTTGCTGAGACGTGCATTCATCGTACTTGCCAGCTGTTGAGCCCTAACTCCTAAACTACGTTCCCTGCATGCCCACAGGGAGTGGCTTCCAGCTAATCCTAGTTTTCTTAACACGAATCAGCTTTTTCCCTCTTGGTCTCGAGCTCAGAACTTTATCAGAAGCGACTCAGCCTTCAGCACAGGGGAACTGATTAATAGTTTTGAAGAGTTTTTTAATTACATGGAAAATTATTTTAATCTAATGCTAAACAGTTAAAGCCAGGTTTTAAAATGTGTGTCTTTGTTTTTGTTTTGTTTTTTTTATTTTGCTGTGCCAGACAGGTGCTCACCACAGTGCCTTAGCCCCAGCCCATCCTCCACTGCAAAGGAAAAAAAACACATACAGTGCTTTATTATTAAAACTGGTTTCACAAAGCTCATGAAGAGGTATCCCCACCTGCAATTTCAGCTGGTTAGGGCCAGGGATTTAGCTCAGTGGTTCTGCTGCCTGCCTCGCAAGCTCAAGGTCCCGAGTTTGATCCCGGGTACCAAAAAAAAAAAAGAAAAGAAAACAATTTCAGCTGCTTGGAAGGCTGAGGCAGGAGTCACAAGGTCCAAGCCAGATTGGACAATTTAGTGAGACCTTGTCTGAAATTTTTTTTTTTTGTTTTGTTTTGTTTTTGGTGCTAGGGATCGAACTCAGGACCTTGTGCTTGCTAGGTGGTGTGAAATTTTTAATAAATTTAAAAAGTGGTAGAAATGCAGCTCACTGGTAAAGCACTTGCCAGTACTCCACTTCTCCAGTACTGGAAAACAAAAAAAAATAAAAGAGTTGTTGCCCGGTATTTTTCCTTTCTCTTTATGTTTTGTTTTCTTTTCTTTTGTTTATTTTTTTGTTAAATTAGCACTAATACCGCATGCTGAAAAGTCACACAGTTCTTTTTTGGAATAAACATAAGGTATCCTCACTCCTGTGAGGCGTTTGTTTTCTGTTTTTGTTTCTTACCTAAGAACATGTGGCTTTTTGAGGGGCTGAGGCCTGGCCGGACACTCTCCTTCCTCCCACAGTCCCCAGCAGCGGCACCAACGGCGTCAGTATCCCAACAGACTGCACGGGGGTCGCGACATTATCATCACCAGAAAACCCTGCTCGGCGAAGTCCCTCTGAGGCTGCTGGCGAGCCGCTCACCCTTGAGGTCGGTGGTGCAGGACAGGAGCTGGAGGGCGGTGCTCTCAGGGTCTCACGAGTCACAGCCATTGGCTGTGCCGAGCAGCTGCACTGGGTCCTGTGTGAAAAGCTTTCTGCATTTGCTTGGTGGTCTCAGTGACCACCGATGACCATATACTGGTGGTCATAGTCTGTTTTACCCAGGCTGGGTCCACAAAAAAGGTGCAGAAGCTGAATGTGCAGATGGTGACAACAATACTAGCTCTGGTAAGGGCTCTGGCTGCTCTCATGGCCAGACAGGAAGCCAGAGGGTAGTGAAGGGACAATCTTGATCTTTCTGACAACTTGGCTCAAAGAACTCCCAGTCCTGTGAGAACCGTCACTCCTTCCCAGGTCATGTCCCACACTGGGTCAAGGCTTCCAGCACATGGAGGTCAGGGCTTCATTCCCCTGGAGGACAAACTGCATCTGGGTCACCAGCCCTCCAGGGTGGTCCTTCTGTAGGTCAGAAAGGATAATGCCACAGGAAAGCCCTGCCAAGCCCACGTGTCTGCCTACACAGTCCCATTCTTCCTTCTGCCCACCTTGAAACCCTAAGTCCTGGGAGTGACCATCATAGGGGGTGCCTCACACTGTTTTGGGTGAAGAATCACCCACCTTGCACACTGAAGTGACCCCTCAGAACGGGCATGTGCCCGACCTCATCAGCGTGTTTGCCCAAGGAGTCAGCTCAGGAATGGCTTGTTAAGAAGGAAAAGTCCTCCAGAATGCTGAGGTTTTCCAGGCCAAGGGCAGTATGTTTCACTGCAGTTAGAGCCAGGGATATTTGAGGAAGAGCCAGCACTCAAGGTTGGCTGCAGCCTTGGAGGGTGGAGTTGTGGCAGCACTCAGCCACACGGCCAGGGGTGGTGTCCCTGTGAAAAGCCCCAGGGGCCATGTATTTATTTCCCACTCATCTGTTTCTGAGGTCAGGACACCACCCTTGGGGATGTTCAGGCTCTAGCAGGAGAATGGCTGTCTATTTAAACATCCTGAGGGCTGCAGATGCCTGTGCACGGGCACACACATGCGTGCCCACCCTGCCAGCCCCTAGGCTGGGGTGGAAATGTGGAAGCAGAGTCACCTCCCCTACTCACTGCTTCTTGAGTGCTGAGGCCTGAAGACAGAGCGAAGAGAGACAGGCGTTCAAGTGTGAGCTGCAGGGGACTCAGCTGGTCCTGTCCTCCAGGGCCCCCATGATGGCCATGCGCACCGCCAGGCCCTTGCATCTGCCCACATCGCTCCTCCTTGTTTACTCTCAAACTGGCCATGTGACCTCAACATGAAGTCAACAGTAGCAGGATTTATGGGGTGCAGTAGAGAAGCAGTTATACTCTTGCTAGTGACCAGAAGGTGCAATTAGCGTTGTGGTGGCAGGTCCTGGGGCTGGTGGTGTAAGTGCCACCTTCCCTGCCAGCTAGGAGCCCCGAGGGTGCCTTGAGCCAGCCACATCCTTTCTTTCTCCTCTCGGAGGTCACAGGGAAACTACTGTGCAGATCCCCAGAGCAGCAGCCCCAAAGCTTTCTCTGGTACAGCAGTTTCTATTGTGTAGTGTAGGAAAACATTGTGAATTACTGGGCACTTTGTAGGCTATCCCAAAGTAATTGCATGAGTCAGTTCTTAAAATCTTTAGTTAGGAAAGTCACACCTACAAGATGAATGTACTTAAGTAGTATGGAAATCTGTGAAGAGTGCAGGCCACACCCACACACCCCCCCCCCCCCCCCCACCCCACCTGTGAAGAGGTCCCCAGGGAACTTCTGTCAAGCCTTTTATCCTTTGTCTCCTGGGTAATTCTAAGCACAGGCACCACAGGATAGTGCATGGGATTGTGTTTGCTACATCCCCACCTGCTTTTTCTCCTCTCCTCCCCCCACTTCCTTTTCTCCTCCTTCTGCTAGAAATAGATTAATTACCCAGGGCTTCCCACATGCTAGGCAAATGCTCTGCCACTGAGCCATAGCCACAGCCCCTGGGTTTGGTTTTTGTTGTTGTTGTTGTTGGGGTTTGGGGGTGGGGTTCTGGTAGCACTGGGGAATTGAGCCCTAAGCCTTTGCATTGAGCTATATCTTCAGCCTTTTTAATTTTTTGAGACAAAGACTCGCTAAGTCACAAAATTACCCAGTCTGGACTTGAACTTGTGATCCTCCTGCCTCAGCCTCCCAGACTGCTGGGATTACAGGCATATACCACTGCACCTGGCTGCTGGGTTCATTTTTGTTTTTGTTTTTGTTTTTGTTTTTGTGGTGTTTTGTTTTGTTTTACTTTTTGAGACAGGGCCTCAAACTAGTATAAAAATATATATATAGCCCAGGCTGGCCTCAAACTAGTATAAAAATAATCTTCATGGGTTGTTGTTTTTTTTGAGACAGTCTCACTATGTAGCCCAGGCTGGTCTCGAACTTGCAGTGATTCTCCTGCCTCTGCCTCCCAAGTGCTGGGATTATAGGTGTCCACCACCATGCCCAGCCCAGGGTTCATTTTTAATCAGAATGGAATCCAGCTTCTGTATCCCACAACTGTTTTCTATAATTGCTGCATTGTGGATATCATTTCAGGTCAGTCACCTGTTTCTTTCGGTAGCAGCTGCTTTATGTATGTTTTTACCCCATTGTCTCCCCCTGCCCCCCAGCACTGGAGATTGAACCCCAGGACCTTTACACTGAGCTAATCCCCAGAACTTAATTTTTATTTTGAGACAGGACCTCACTAAGTTCCTGAGGTTGAGCTCAAACTTGACACCCTTCTTCCTCAGCCTGTACGGTGCTGGACCACAGGCGCATACCTCCACACCTGCTCTGCATCTGCTGTCTCCTATTGTGCCTGGCTCTGCATGGCACTTAGGGTGCTGCTGCTGCAGCAAGTCCCTTGTTCCCTCTGCCCCTGCAGGCGCCCCACCAGGGTGTCTGAGGACAGGGTCTTGGCAGCAGTTTGGGCCTGCTGGGTATGATCTTCCTGTTCTGCAGGTGTCCACTTAGGCAGAAAGGCCACTGTTCCTCAGGGGACTTTGAGAGCCAGAAACCAGACTGACTCTTAAGCAGATGTGATTAAAGTCTGTGTGGAAGCCCTGATGCCGTCCTGGCAAGCTCTGCTCGGTGCCGCACGGTGGCCGTGGCCCTGGCCCTAGTGTTGCCTGTCCAGGCCACCCCACCTCACCATCCACTCACTGAGGTGAGGAAGAGGCCGGCAGCCAGTGTCTGAGACCGGCCAGCTTCCACCCTAAAGACCCTGCTGCCTGCGTGGGCCACCCTGTCCACACATGCGGTCCAGGGAGCCAGCAGTTCGTATCCTGTGACTCTGGGTTCTTCCTCCTAGCCCCTGCCCAGGGACACAGGAAGGAGCCGTGTGGAGGACCAAGCTCTCTGCTGCCAGTTTTGGTTACTGTGCTGTGCTCTTTTCCATAGAAGACAGAGCCTTGGCGAAACGAGTGTAGGGAAGCCTCGGAGGAGAGCTGTGAGAGGAAGGAGGGGGCCGCTCGGCAGGCGTTTGTGTTCGGGCAGAACTTGAGGGACCGGGTGAAGGTAAGTGCTTTGCAACAGTCCTGGGGCCTCCTGGGACCAGTGGCACAGGCGCGGGGGTGCGTGCTTCCTGACCTCAGGTCCCAGAGCCTGGCACTCACCCTGCCCAGCGTGGGGCTCAGCAGTGCTTTCCAAGGCTGAGAGCGCAGGGAGGCAGCTGAGCCTGCGAATCCAGTCGCACTGGAGACAGGGAGTCAGGAGGGGCAGCATCTCGGGGCCCCATGTGCTGGAGGGAGGCCGGAGATGAGCAGTCAGAACCGCCCTGCCACACAGGAGATGCCAGCTGGAACCTGCTGTCCCTGTGCTGGTCACTGTCTGGCCGGATCACCAGTCCCCTGTGAGGCATGGAAAGTAGGCATTGGCCTTGCCATGCTTCTTGCCAAAGGACTGTGTCCCCCGGGGGCTGCTCCCTCCATGGAGCAGGGTGGCTCAGACTCTCAGGACCTCAGGCCCGGCTGAGTCCATCCCATGGGCTTGGGGTTCATGTCTTTAAAAAGTCAGAAGCGTGCATGGGTTCTAGTGTTTCACCACGGACCCCACTGCCCCAGTGAGGAGGGCCTCTGAGCATCTGCTGCCTTGTTGGCACCTCAGGGTAACAGTGCCCCCCTGCACAGGGTTCCATGGCTTAGCACAGCAGTGGCCCCTGAGAACTGCGGCACTGTCATGTGTGTGACACACCCCTAAGGCCAGATTTTTGAGCGTCTCTGTTTCAGACATGCCCCTGAGATGTGAGCTTGTGTGTGGCTTTTGTAACAAAGTAGAAAAGGCTCTCTGACAACCGCTGGCCTGGCTTTGTATGGTGACTGTGGAAAGCACCGTGTGGCACACTGGCTACAGTCCCTGCCCTGGCACACACAGTGGCGTCATGCAGGCCTGGCTGTAGCGACCCAGGCCTCGCCGTTCTGTTTCCAGCTAATGAATGAAAACACTGACACCGTTGATATGGAGAATGCAGGACATCCCAGCTCTGAAATGCCAACTGCAACCAACTATTTCCTCCAGTACATCAGCTCCAGGTGTGTGTCGGGGTCCGGGGCTGCTCTTAGCCCTGACTCAGGCCGGAAGCCAGGTCTTTCCTGTCTGCACGCCCCACCCCCCCAGCCACCTTCGTCCTGGGCTCTGATGGACCCAAGGCAGGAGTGGAGTTCGAGGGGCTGTGCAGCCCAGCCCCACGGGCTTGGACCTTGGTCCTGGACCTCGTGCCCAGAGCGGAGCTGATGGCAGTGTCAGTCCTTCACCTCCTGGAGCTATGAGGGACCCACCAGTGCCCGTGGGGCTGGGCATGGGAGCCTGGGGCCCAGAAGGAAGGTGCTCCTCGGGCTGGCAGAGGTGGAGCAAATGAGCCTCCTGTGTACCAGGAGGGGCCGAGGGTTCGCTTCTGCTTGGACAGTGTGCAAGGCCCAGGTTGGGCAGAGGGAATCCAGGCTGCTCGCTGCCGATTCCTGCCTCCTGCCCACTCTGCCCACAGTGCACCTGTCCAAGGGCCCCTCACTCACCGAGTCTCCTCTTCAGTGCAGAGAACTCAACCAACAGTGCCGACACCTCCAGCAACAAGTTCGTGTTTGGCCAGAATATGAGCGAACGCGTGCTGGTGAGTACCCTGTTGGCACTGTCCTGGGTCGGGGCTATGTGGCATGTGGCTGCCACATTGTCAGGAAAGTCCTGAGTAGTAATCAGAGAAGAAAGGCCCCGCTTAGATTCTGCTTAAAGATGGGCTGAGCCCTTGGCTTTGGTGGCCCAGGAGGCTACCTGGGTACCGGCCACTGCCACCTTTGTCGAAGCTTCCCATGTGGCCATGGCTCCAGGCTACAGTCCATGCCTTCTCCTGTGAGGCCGGCTGGTGTGAATGACGGTCATCAGACCAGCAGGCTGCAGCCCAGCGGGAACAGGGCCTCCATGTTCCCTGTTGACCAGTGTGGTGCTGCCCCTTCTGTGGGATGGTGGCATCGGTGCCAGCAGACAGGGTGCAGCCACCCCACTCTGACCACGCTATGGCCAGGTTGCTGGGTGCACCGAGAGCTGGCCAGCCGGGAGGGCTCCGGGAGACCGCTCCTCTTTCCCGCTCGGCCCTCTCCACCAGATGGAGTGCACGTGCTGCTCCCCAGCCTCCGTGGCCCGGCTTTTCCTGCCTGCCTGTTCCCCTCCACCTGTGCCTCGGCCTGCAGTGATCTGTGTGCCTCCTGTGCCCCTCCCCAGGTGTCGGGTGACAGCGCAGCACCCTGGGCGGGAATGCTTGGGCTCCAGTGTGACGTGCAGGTGGGCTCTGCTGGGATTCGTGCAGCACGGTGCCGAGAAGCAGCACCAGCTCAGGGAGGGCTTCACCACCTGCACCACAAATGTTCCTCCTCCCTGTGTACCTTTGTTTCCCCACAGAGTCCCCCCAAATTGAACGAGGTCAGCTCAGATGCCAACCGGGAAAACACAGCCACCGAGTCTGGGTCTGAGTCCTCTTCCCAGGAGGCCACCCCCGAGAAAGGTACATCACGGTCAGTGTACCTCGTGGGAGTCGCTGCGGTCAGCTGGGGTGACCAGTGATGAGGGGACCCTGCATCCATCTGCTCCCTGCCCAGGAGCGGGGCACTGATGCCCGGCAGCGGTACCCATGTGGGGATTTAGGAACAGCCTAGGGGCAGCGGCTGTGTGAGCAGGGCTCCCACCTCCACAGGGAGGCAGGTTCGGGGCCCGGCCAGTGGGCTGTGTGCTCCTCCATGCTCCTCGGGGGTCCACACATCTCTGCCTCAAAGTATGGAGTCCCGGGCTGCACCTTGCTGGCTTGTCTCAAGGGTCCCCTCCAGATCCCGTCGGCCTACCAGGGACAGCAGGTCCCCGGGAGGTGTGCCCTCCCCCTCACCAAATCAATAGTCCATCTCGTTTAGCCAGTACCATTTCAGAGTCCCTGGCCGAGTCGGCGGCCGCCTATACCAAGGCCACGGCGCGGAAGTGTCTGCTGGAGAAGGTGGAGGTCATCACCGGCGAGGAGGCAGAGAGCAACGTGCTGCAGGTGAGGGCTCTGCGCTGGGCCGGCAGTGGGACCACCCCTGGTGCCACCTTCTGGGGCTCAGACAGACTTGTAACGGACACCTCCTTCTGTCACCGGAATGAACACCTGCATGAGTGTTAATTTGGCACTAGTGTACTGCGCGGCCCCAGTGAGGGGAACCGGGAAGGAGCCCCACACTCTCGCCCCTCCTCCTGCCTTCCACATGGATGCCAATGCCCAAGTGTGTCCTAACCACCCAGAGCTGTAGGGGTCTGTGACCACTGCTTCCTTCCCCAGTTCATGCTGGCTTTTTGTTTTGATTTTCAGGGAGTTTTGTTTTGTTTTGAGACAGGGTCTTGCTATGAGGTTCAGGCTACCTTTGAACTCACTATGTAGCCCAGGCTGGCCTCGAACTCACAGTGATCCTCCTGCCTCAGCCGCTCCAGTGCTGGGATGACAGGCAGGCACCACCACTACCCAGGTTTTTTTTTTTTTTTTTTTGCAATAAGGTCTCACTACATAGCCCAGACTGGCCTTGAATTTGCAATCCTCCTGCCTCAGCCTCCCAAGTGCCAGGATTACAGGTGTGCGCGATCAGCCTCATCTTCCACACGGGCTCTCACCCTGTTCATGTTGGAGGCACTGACACAGGAGAGATGGCACTTTTCTCCCAGCGTCACGCACAGTCTCTGTCGGGTGTTTTTGGTTGAGTGTTTAACTGCTTGTTTGAAGGGTGCCACACATGCTGTATAGCTCACCCTCTAAAGGGAACACTTCTGGGGGTTTAGGGTATTGACAGAGTCACACAACCTTCACCACAATCTAATACAGAATATTTCGTTCCCTAAAAGCCCCATCCCCGTGAGCCATCATCCCACCCCCTCCCCAGCCCAGCACCCGCGAGTCCACTTCCAGTCTGGAGTCGCCTGTCCTGGGCATTTCCTGTCCATGGAGCCTGCGCTGTGTCCCCTGTGTCTGGCGTCTCACTGAGCACGGCATCCTCAGGATCCCTCCACACTGTGGCGAGTGTCACAGCCTCACTCCTGTCCTGGCTGCGTGGTGTCCCAGAGTGGGGATGAACCTCACTGCATGTCCCTCCATCAGCTGATATGTGACCTGCTGTGACTTTGGGGCCGGATGAATGACACTGCTGTGGCTGTTGTACACATATTTGTGCAGACACGCATTGCACTTGCCTTGGCCTGTGCCGGGGCCGTGTGGAAACCCCACGCTCCACACCTCCAGGCCTCGAGGCTGTGTCTGTGCCTTGCTGACTTTACGGAGCCCCAGCACCACAGGCCATTGCCCCACACGTGCCCTTTCCTCTCTCTTCCGTCGTCGTTCTCCCCGTGGGTACAAGGTGGCATCTCGTTGGAGTTTGATCTCTGTAGTGCCAGCCCTGGTAGCCGAGGTGGGTTGATGGAGACGTGGGGTGCTGTCCCCAGCATGGCTCACCCGAGGCCTCACATGTGTTCTAGATCCAGTGTAAGCTGTTTGTTTTTGACAAGACCTCACAGTCATGGGTGGAGCGAGGCCGGGGGCTGCTCAGACTCAACGACATGGCATCGACCGACGATGGGACGTTACAGTCCCGACTAGGTGAGCTGCCCCGGGAGGTGGGAATGGCGGGGCCCTGCAGTGGGGCGGGGTTGTGTGGAGAGCAGATGGGAAATGCCATGTGAACGGAAACTCTGACCTGGCCAAAGAGCGCCAGCCCTGCACCCTGGGCACAGGCCATGCCCACAGCGTCAGCCCTCAATGTGGAGCCCACACTTAGAGTTTCAGTGGAGGTTACAGTTCCGTGGTAAAAGGGAGAGTCTCTGTGAGGTGAGAAGCTGCCGCAGTGGTGCTTCTGCAGGCCTCCTGGCCACGCCTCCTGTGATGGGTCCTTTTCTAAGGAAGCAGGCTCTCTGAGATCTTGTTCTTTTCACCTACTACTTCATGAGCATTTCCTCATGCTTAGGTTTGCCTTTAAAATAGCAATTGTTGGGCCAAGGATTTAACTCAGTGGCGCTGCACCTGCCTCTCAAGTGTAATGTCCTGACTTCGATCCCCGGCATGAAAAAAAAACCAAAAAATATATAAAATAGCAAATGTCTCCTTAAACTTTTAAGTTAGGACTCTATTGGCAGTTAATGTATTTAACCTTTTCTCTGCTGACGGACATTTAGATTATCCCTTGTTTGTTTGTTTTTTACTACTGTGAATAACAAGATTGGGGCCATGTTTTTGTTTTTTGTTGTTTTTTTTTTTGGTACCGGGGATCGAACTCTGGACCTTGTGCTTTCGAGGCAGGTGACGGAACCACTGAGCTAAATCCCTGGCTCAGGGGCCATCTTTATACATGAAACTTATTCCAGAAACAGACTTAGCTAGCCAGGCAAGGTGGCACATGCTTGTAAACCCAGCACTCAGGAGGCTGAGGCAGGAGGCTCACCATGAGTTTGTGGCCAGCCTTGGCTACATAGTGAGTTCAAGGCCAGTCTGAACTGCATAGAGAGACCCTATCTCCAAAAAAAATAAAGAGGCAGACTTGCTACAAAAGTGAGTGCACACCCACACACACCTGCATGCGCGTGTCGACACTGTCTTTTCCTTGTGTCCCCTCTACACAGAGCTCTGGCCTGCATGGAAACTCGGGTTTCTGGCCCAGAGGGAGCCCTCATTCACCTTAGAGGCCCTGCTTTTCCACACATCGCCTCAGAACCAATCCTGAGGAAGGGCCCAGGCTGGCCGCTGCGCTCCCTAGCTCATGTACATTGTGGGATTTTTCCTTCCTTCCCTTGGAAATGTTCACACACCTCTGAGCAGAGGCTGTGGCTTGTGTGGTGACCAAGGTGTCCCAGTTGTCACCCATGTGTCCAGCCTGCTACAGTGGTGCCCTCCCTGCCCTCACTGTCCCTTCATCCCCCAGCCTCTGAGGTGGGCATTTGGCCAGGGACATGGCCATGGACAGACCCGGCCATTGGGCCCCTGGTGAGGTGACAACTTCTAACCCCTACCAGGCCTGTTCCGGACAGGACAGCTGGGCCAAAAGGGAGATAGCTCTTGGCCACATCCATGGGGTGGGCCCTGTCAGGGCGGGCATCACACCCCGGAGGGGGAAGGCCATCCTGTGTCCCTCCACAGTATGCCACCCTTGGGCAGCCTTTCATTTATCTTGGCAGGAGCTGTAAGCAGCCACCCTACTCTCCCCTTATCCTAAGAAAGCCATAGGACAGGGGCCAGGGCTTGGCCTATACCTGGGAACAGTCAGCCGAGCAGTCTGTCTCTGTGCATGTCACGTGCAGAAAGTGCCACCTTGTGAGTGTGTAGTCCTGCTGCCTCCTGCAGTCCATGCCTGTGCCCGACCAATGTCCCTTTCCTGGGGACTCACTGCCCTGGTGCCTGCATGTGAGCAGCTGGGCAGGGCCTTGTGGGTTCAGGACAGGCTGTGCCTGGGCAGCTGCTGTCTGATGCTGTACAGATTGGGGGCGGGTGGGGCCGACCCAGCTGAGTGGCCTTGCTGGTTGCAGTGATGCGGACCCAGGGGAGCCTTCGGCTGATCCTCAACACCAAGCTGTGGGCCCAGATGCAGATCGACAAGGCCAGTGAGAAGAGCATCCGTATCACGGCCATGGACACTGAGGACCAGGGTGTGAAGGTCTTCCTGATCTCGGTGAGCCCACGCAGCTCCCAGACCCAGGCCCAGACCAGAAGGGAGGCCACACTCTGTGTGGCACTAGCCAGATGGGGCTCCTCGGTACATGGGGGCTGTGCCGTGAGCCGACTCACGCTCTGGAGGTGGGGTGGGCTCTGGTCCAGGGCACTCAGCTCTTGGGGCAGGAGAGCGGGAGAGGGGAGGACTGTCACCAGAGCGCCTAAGCAGGGCATGGAAGGGAGGCAGGCAGGTGTCCCCACTGCCATATCCCCACAAGACCTCTAGTGGGCTGGGGAAGTTCACAGGAGGGAGGCTCTGGGAAAATCGTGTCACCCCGAACTACAGGTGAGTTTGGTCCCTGTCAAGTGGGACAGGACAGGAAGGGCCCCTCACTGCTGACCCAAGGTCCCCACCCTGGGAACAGTCCCCTGGCTGTCTCTGTGCTTCCTCCTCCTCCCTGCTCCTTTCTTTTCTCCCCAACTCAGACAGTTAGGTGCTGACTGTGTTGGTGGTGCATTCAGGGCAGACAGCCCTGTGTGTGGTCACCCGTGTCCCAAGTCATGTGGAGGAGGGATGACGGTCATATTGTTCAGTACAGACCTCTGTGTCCCGCCTCAGGCCAGCCCTGCTTGGCCCAGTCCCCCGAGACCCTCCCATCCTCCTGGGGGTGCTGGGGTCTCTTGCAGGGGGTCAGCAGGTCATGCCTTCGTGACCTGGTGGCATGCAGAGTGTCCGTGCTCCTGTGCCGGCCCCTCACGGCCCTGTCCCCCAGGCCAGCTCCAAGGACACGGGCCAGCTGTATGCAGCCCTGCACCACCGAATCCTGGCCCTGCGCAGCCGCGTGGAGCAGGAGCAAGAGGCCCAGGCCCCCGCCCCTGAGCCCAGAGCCCCATCCAATGAAGACGACAGCGACGACGACCTGCTGGCCCCCTCGGGAGCCCCTGGAGCAGGTAAGTGGCTGGCGCTACCCCGAGGGCCCCAGGGCGGCCTCCTGTCCAGCTGGTGACTGGGGTGACATCCATCTCTCCCCACAGGTGCCAGTGAGGAGGGGGACGGGCAGGTGCCTGGGAGCACATAGCGGAGGCGCCGCTGTACAGAGGCTGCTGCTTTGGTGTCTGTGGCCGCCCACCCTCCCCGCAGGCAGCATCGGCTGGGGTGGAACCACAGCCTGGATCCCCACGCCTGTTCCGAAGCAGACTCTGGAACTGCCTGGATGTGGTTCGGGACCGAGACCTCATCATATTGATGAGCAAAAGAGCGCTCCTCCCCTCCCCAAAATGAAATGGCACATTAGACTTGTCACGGCTTCTCACTGGACCGGAGACCTTGTTTCTTCACCTGCGTGTCGAGCCTCCGGGCCTCCCGCCTCGTGCCCGCCCGCCTTCCCTCCCTCCCACGGGTCCCTGCCGCACCCCGGGACCTCAAGCGTCAACACTGGGCCCTGGACACTATTTACTACTCTCTTGTTCCCATTTCCCATCTTCTGATTTGGGGTTTATATTTTACAGATCTTATTTTTTTTTATGTCCAAAGGCTTTGGTTTTGGTTTCTTGGATTATGACGCTCTGGTGTGCTGGGCAGGCACAAACCTAGGCCTCCACTCTGCCCACCCAGTCCTTCCAGGCCAAGTTGTGGGCACCAAGGGCTTGGGCTCCAGCGGGCCTGTCTCTGGAGAGCGCACCCGGAAAAAGGTCATGGGACTTGGGACGTCCCGGGGGGGCCCCGCCATCTCGCTCCCTGTCCCAGTCACGTGACCCGCCTGCGTCCTGTGTGTGTTGGCCACTGCTGGCCCAGCCCCGAGGTCGTCACCCCCAAACTGCTGTGGGCCTGGGGGTGCTGTGAGTGGCAGAGAGGCTTGCCCAGGGGCAGCACGACAGGCCTCCATGGCACGCCATGCATGGGAGTGGGAAGACCACAGAGGATTCCCTCATGTGTAGGCCTCCTTGGGATGGCAGAAGTGGCCCAGCCCCACCCTCGGGGGTGAAGAAGAGGCCTCGTCCTCCAGCTGTGCCCCCCACACCCAGGGCCAGGATGGCTCCGGCAGCGACACTGGCACTGCCCGGCCCCCAGCACGCCTGGGTCTGGGAGGACACCAGAGGCCGCCCTGGAGATCTGGCCACACTTCTCTGCTTTAAGCCTTAGCCAACTAGTGACAAGTAAAACCAGACAATGCCCATGTGTTTTGGAACATTTATGTAAGATTGTCATATGAAATGTATTTGGGAACTACATTAAAACTTTTAACTAAAATCCTGGCCTCCTGCATGCCCCAGGGGCCTCAGGAAGCCAACAGCCTGGCCAGGACCATCTCCGCCTCCCAAGGCGAGGTCCCCAAGAAGTCTGGGCCTCACCCTGGGAGCCTATGCCCGGGCAGTTGTCCAGATGGACCCCCCAGCCCGGCCCACGTGGCCTCTGCCCAGACCTGCCCCTCTACCTGGCTTCGGGGGCCATGGGCTGGGAGAGGAGGGCAGCACCACTGTCCCTGGGGTCCTGACCCAGTGACCGCTAGCCGGGGGCCCAACAGGAGTCCTGGTCTGGCCGGTTCTTCTGCTCTGCTGCCCAGCCCCCCTTCCTGCTGTGTCACCTTTGGGCTCTGCTCGGGGTCACGCAGCCAGGTGAGGAGGGACCTGGGGGCCTCTTGGGCATGCTTCTCAGAGCTGCCAGGCGCTGGTCACCATGGCCACGAACTCCTCGTCTGTGTCCACGGAGGCACTGAGCCCGCTGTAGTAGTCCTGGAACTCCTCCAGGGTGACCTGCAGGCACACGGGTGTGAGGGCCCGGCACTGCAGCTGCCTCTGGAGGGCCCCTCGCGCCACTCACCTGCCCATCTTTGTCACGGGCGTCAAAGTTGTCGAGGAAGCGCTGCAGCACCTCCTCCTCTGTCCACTCCCCACTGCACACCTTGGGGTGGCTGCGGCCGCTGTACACCCCACGGAGGTCGTCCACAGTCACCACGCTGTCCCCGCTGCGGTCCAGCTTGGCAAAGGCGGCCGCAATGATGGCCTCCCGGGCCTGGGACATGGGGGGCTGGGGGTGGAAGCAGGGGTGTCACCTCACCAGGCGCCTCACTTCAGGGGCAGGCTCCCCCTCACTGGCCCGCGTCCCAGACACCCCAGTGGCAGCCTCACCCGCAGTGCCCGCAGAAACTCCTGCAGGTCCAGCGTCCCACTGCCATCAAGGTCCCAGCGCCTGCACATGGCCTCCGCCTCTGCCAGCTCCAGAACCAGCCCCAGCTCAGCCAGGCCCCGCTGCAGCTCCACTGCGTCCAGGGACCGGCTCCCATCCCGGTCCAGGCGGCGGAAGAACCTGTGGGAAGAGGGCACAGTCAGATGGCGTCGTGGGCCCTGGAGTCGGAGGGCAAAGGACCCCTCACCTGGCCAGGCTCTGGATGCCTGAGGGCCCCCGCGCCAGACACTGCGCCCGCAGCTTCTCCATGGTGGCGTCCACGGCGTCCATGCTGTCCAGCTGGAGGGCGAGAGTCACACAGTGGCCTGCTTGGCCAGCCAGGCACAGAGCCGGGTTCTTCCCCTGCCCCAGTGTCCCCGCCCGCTCACCTGGCCTGCGTCTGCTCCCTGGTCCCACATACTCTGCCCCACCTTAGCTTTGTGTCCTGTTGCCACTGAGATGGTTGCTAAGGGAGGCAGCCTCAGAGACTGGGAGGCTCCCAGTTTAACTCTCCCTGTGCCAGGGCTGAGAGGGATCTGCTTACTCCCTCCCACTCACAGGCCTGGGGTGGAGCCTGGTCTAGGCTGCCTTGTAGCCTGGAGGGGAGTTACAGCCCCCGCAGGGCCAGCAGCCTCCTGGAGGCAGCTCACTGCTCTACTGCTGCCACCCAGGGCAGGTGCCTTTCCCTCTCTGTGCTTCATGGGGCAGCAGCTCAGAAGGGCTCAGGCAGCCCAGGTCCTGGCACCCCCCCAGGACACCCAACTCAGACCCATGTGCAGTGGGAGGGAGGTTGTCATGAGCCCACGAATGCCAACCCAGGACCCAGCCAGTTTCAAGAGAGGGACAGGGCTGGGGATTTAGCTCTGGTTCCGGCACCTGCCTTGAAAGTGCAAGGTCCCAAGTTTGATCCCCCGTGTACCCAAAAAAAAGAGACAGAGGGACATTCACTGCGACAAAGCTGTTTCCAGTAGACTTAGGAGCCAGTCACAGTGTTTTTGTCATTACAAATCTTTTGTTGATTGCTTTTCAGCCCTCAAACATTGCTTGCCGGGCTCTGAGTGGAGAAACAGGCCTGAACCCTGATATAGCCGGGAGAAAGCAAGGCGGTCATCACGAAGGCCTTTGGCGGAGAGGCGGGACATAAAGCATCTTCCAGGACTTCAAACCAGGCCCCGGCTCACTTGGAGACATGCTCCAGGGCCTGTCTGGGGAGAAGCCAGGGGCAACGAAGGCCTTTGGAAATGTGCGGTCGGAGATCAGCCCCAAGATCACGAGCAAGCCGGCGCCAGGAGTCCACAGGTTCTGAGAAACTCCAGTGACATTTAACTGCGCGCATTCCAAGGGCATACAGCAACCCAACATTCTTGGAGCCGGCAGAGAAATACTTCATTGTTTGGTTTTGTGTTTTGCTTTGTTTTGTTTGTGGTGCAAGGAGAGAACCCAGGGCCTCCCGAGGGCCAGGCAAGCTCTCACCACTGAGCTGCACCCCAGGCAGGCCCCACTGTGGTTCTGTAACCAGTGTCAAAGGCGTCCGTTTTTCTTTTTCTACGGAAAAATGTAAACTATGGCTAGGGCTTTGGCTCAGTGGTAGAGCACTTCCCTAGCATGTGTGAAGCCCTGATTTGATTCCCACCAAGATAAAAAGATGAAATAATATAAAATACAGTCACAGTTTTTGTTTCATTTGCGGCACTGGGGATGAAACCTAGGAACCTTCACACCGAGCTGCATCCCCAGCCTTTTTGTGTATTTTTTGACACAAGGTCTCACTAAGTTGCCCAGGCTGGACTAATACTAGTGATCCTCCTGTCTCAGTCTCCGGCCAGGCCCGGCTCTTTTGAAACTGACTGCTGGGCTGTGTGTGTAGCTCAGTGCTAAGTGCTTGCCTAGCATGTGTGAAGTGCTAGGCTCCATCCCCAGTACTGCAAAAAATAAACAAGCCGGGCGTGGTGCCACATGCCTGTAATCTCAGCACTTAGGCGGCTGAGGTAGGAGGATCCCCATAAGTTCAAGGCCAGGCTGAAATACATAGCAAGACCCTGTCTCAAAAAGAAAAAAAATTTCAACAGTCACCCTACAAAACCAAGCAGCCCTAGACCCCCAGACCTGGAGAATTATTTTGCCTCTCTAGGCACCCCCACGGTTTCACCTAGTATCAAGCGAGTGATATGTCCACCAGTAGCTGCAAAGATTGCACACAGTACTGTACATAGCCTGCCTGGCACCCACGTCCCATACAACCTTGTATCTCCAAGGCCCAGCAGGGACCACAACACCGAGGGCCACCTCTCCAGCCCCCGTGCCAGGAAGAAAGAACGGAGGACCCAGGCCAAGAAATGGTATGGTTTACTCTCAGGCACAGACAGGCCCCAGCCTGCCGTTCCTCTACACAAACAGACCCCCCTTTATTCATCTGCAGGAGAAAATGGGACCATTGTCCCTGCTCTAAGGAGTCACTGTGAGATGCCAGGCCGGGAGATGGCGCCACCCCGAGGGCTCTGGATGGCCACCAACATTTCCAGCTGGAGTAGACGCTGCCCCTGGGCAGATCCTGGCCACCGACCAGGCTGGGCATCTCTCCGTCCCTGGCTTGATAAAAAGCAAAATGCCCTCAATGTCTTGGGCCAGGAAGGGCAACATAGAAACAAGGAATTAAAAAATAGATTCTCTATCAAAACATAGCCACCTGCTACCAAAAGGCAGATGCTCTGGAGGAAAGGGGCCCCCGGGATTCCCTCGGCTCATAGACCCATCGGTTCCTTCAGGGGCTCCTGGGGAATGTAAGGCACTGGTGACAGGGACCAAGAGAGACAAAAATCCCTGCCCTGAAGGAGGTTACATTCCAGATGAGATGGTAGAATTTCATAAAGAAAATAAAACAGAATTATGGGGGTAGAGTGGGGTGGGGAGGAGGAATTATGTCAAGTAAAGTGGTCCGGGGTGGCCTCTGATGAAAGTGGCCTTTGAGCAGAGATCTGAGAAACAATTACGTGGGAATCAGGAGGAAAAGCATTTTAGACAGAGAAAGAGCTAGTGCAAAGGCCCTGGGGCGGGATGCCACCAGGAAAAGGTAAATGGCTGAGTGGTTTTTCCTGGCCAGTCTGGCGGCCAGCACCTCTCACTGGCCTGATCTTCTTTGGGGATTAAGGGTTGAGGGAAGGATGGAGTTAGGGAATATAGATCTAGGATGAAAAAAATCTATCTTCATACAACTAATGCAAAAATGGCATGTGGCTCGACACTCCCCATTCTAGGGTAAAAAAGTAAGAAAAAGCTTTAGCCCTGGAATATAAGATGGTCCAGAAGGAACAAGAATCAAGACAAGGGCTGGGCGTGGTGGTGCACAACTGTCATCCCAGCACTTGGGAGGCTGAGGCAGGAGGATCTCCATGAGTTCAAGGCCAGCCTGGGCTACATAGTGAGTTCAAAGCCACCTGAACTACATAACGAGACTCTCTCTCAAAAAACAACAAAAAAGGCAAAAGGGAAAAAATTAGAGAAGTTCAAATCCTGTGGGATCTGATGCCATTGGCCCCCCACCAAACAGAGTTCTGAGTCAGATGCATCTGGGGCACAGGGAGAAGTGAGCTAACGCACACCCTGGCTAAAGTGCGGGCCCTGCCTGGACGCAGATCAGGCAAAGCCAGCCAGGTCTCAAGCCAGAATGCAGCTTTAGCTCAGTACTGCCAGCTTTTCAACAAGGGTGGTGGATTCAAAGTTCCATTTTCTTTGTGACTTGTCTGAGCTAAACATCTGCATATGGCCTGCTTGAAAACATGGTCTTTTTAGCTTCTGCTGCTTGGCCAGGATCCTGCCTCTGCCCTGGGATCCCCCAGGGGATGGAAGTCCCCAAGGGACTGTCTGCATCAGCTCTGGAGTCTGCTCCCGGGCTCACACTGTTGTCCCAAACACCGAAGGCTGGAGGTGATCCTCTTCCTCCTCCGCCTCGTCCTCCTCTGCAGTGCTGTTGGCGAGGGGTGGCCCGGGCCCACCGGGAAGCAGGTGGCTGGCTGCACTGTCCGGCAAGGGCCCCAGATGCTCAGCCTCAGCCAGGGCAGCCAGCAGTGCGGCCAAGGGTGGCCGCCAGCGACAGATGTCCTGCAGCAGCTCGGCTCGGGGCCGCAGCTGCCCGATGAGCTCGTCCCTCTGGTGCACAGCGGCCTGCAGGCTTTGGACAGCGGCCTCAGAGGTCAGGAGTTGCTCCTGGAGAGCCTCGATCTCGCTGGCAGGAAGGCAAAACAAGGCAATTATGGTACTGGGGAGCCAGAGGATCGACTCCTCCCTACTCCTGACTTTCCTGAGGTGCCCAGCACTGCGGGAAAAAATCCAGGTTCTCCACCACCACCTCAAGGCCACCCCTTGTTATGGGCTGTATGCATGTCCCCCACATTCCTATTCTGCAGCCCTAACCTCCCCCCTGCCCCATGGATGGTATATGGAGACAGAGCCTGTGGGAGGTAATCAGCAGCAGACCAGGTCGTGAGGGTGGGGCCCCCGATGGAATCAGTGTCCTTTTATTTTTTAAAAAATTTTTAAAATTTTTTATTTTTTATTTATATTTTGGTACTGGGGATTGAACTCCGGACCTTACACTTTCCGGGCAGGCGCCAGAACCACTGAGCTAAATCCCCAGCCCTGATCAGTGTCCTTTTAAAACAAGACACCAAGCCAAATGAGATGGTACATGCCTGGAACCTCACCTACTCAGGAGGCTGAGGCAGGAGGATCGCAAGCGAGGGGCCAGCCTGAACAACTTAGTAAGACCCTGTCTTACTTAGGGTCTTACTTAGGCTGGAGGCGCAGCTCAGCAGAGTACATGCTAGGTAAAATGCTTGCCTCGAATGTGTAAGGCCCAGCGTTCAATCCCCAGCAAAAGAAAAGGCGAGAAGGAGGGGGAAAGGGAGGGAGGGAAAGGAGGAAGAAAAAGAGGAAGAAGAGAAGGAGAGGTAAGGAGCAGGAGGAAGAGAAGCAAGAAGGTGGTGGTCTGCACACCTGGAAGACAGCGTGCACAGAACCCAAGCCTGCAGGCCACCGCTCACACTCTCCCCTCTCCTCCCACACTCCTGCTGCCCGAGGGTCTTCGCCATTTGTCCCGAGCTGGCTCCTCCTCCAGGAGGCTTTCCTGCCTCCATCACAGCCCTGACAGCCATGAAGAACCTCAGCAGTGCGGTGCCTGTCTCCTAGTGATGTGCTCCAGTACCAGCACAGTCAGCGCCTGGCACTTAGTAGGTGCTCAGTAAAGATGAATGGACCAGTCCAGTTAGGTGGCCCCGAAAGAGATGTTCCCCATCTGGACCCCACTACCTTGCTCCTTCCTGGGGATTTGTCTCATCCTTTTCAATTCTTAGCTGGCACAGGGACTCTTCAAAAATGATGATATGCACACGGTGCCGTGGATCATGGCTGCAATCCCAGCACTGTGGGAGGCTGAGGCAGGCAGATGTCAAGATCTAGCTCCGCCTGGGCCACTTAGCTACTTCCAAGACCTTGTCTCAAAACAAACAAAAAAGAAGGCGGGGCTGCAACTTAGTGCAAAGGCCCTGGGTTCTATCCTCAGTTTAAAAAATATATCTATATCTATATATACATATATATATAACTACATACTCGTGACTAATTTGCTTTGTTGTTTTTGTCTTCAATCGCCCCAGCAGTTCGGCCTCCCCCGCCCCGCACACAGTCCCCTGCCCTTCCTTCCTTTTCCGTCTCGGCTCCGCCTCCTCCCACCTCCTGGACTCCACCTGGCCGCCCGGGCCTCACCGGTCCTTGGAGTGGCCCAGCTCCTCCAGGGCAGCGCGCAGCTGGTGGTCGTGGCGGGCCAGACGCTCGGCCTGGGCACGCACCGTGCGCTCTGCCGCGTCCAGCCGCGCCTCCAGCTCCGCCGCGCGCTGGTGCACGGCCGCCAGGTGCGCGTTCGCCTCCCGGATCTGCAGGGCGGGCGGCGCGGACATGACCCCCTCTGCTGTCTCGGCCCTGCCACGCCCCCGGGCCGACCGGAACTGGCAAGGCCCCACCCCTGAGACGGCCTTGGCCCTCGAGGACTCGGCTCCATTGGTTGCAGTCCCTGCTAGGCTCCGCCCCAGGGCTGGGCTGTGAGCTTCCCTGAGACTCCGCCCTAAACTCGGCCTAACTCCAAGATTGGTCAATGTCTTGACAGACCACGCCCCCAGTTGGCCCTAGGCTCCTGCGGCTCACTCTTCTCAGACTCTAGCAATGGAATTGGTCACACTTTCCAGATGAACCCCGCCTTACATAAGAAACTAACTCCAGGATTGGCCGGAACCTCTGGGAACAAGTCTGACCACGCCCTCCGAAACCTGCGGCTGGCCTCTTGCGTCTACATGATTGGATACATCTCTGTCAGGGGTAGTCCGAAGTATGCCCAAGCCCCTTAGACAAATTTATAGCCTCCGATAGGTTAAATTCCTGTCGTTCTGCCTCTGATTCTGGCCACGCCCCCAAGCCAAGAGTCTACTTTATCCGACCCTGGTCCTGGACCAGCTGCAGGTTGGGCATGGACTTCATCCCGCTAATATCCTAGGACTGGGTTTGGTCACTGACCCATTAAACCCTGCCCCTGATTCTAGCCACACCCCAAAGTAGTGGCACGGTTTCTAACTCCAGTTTGGGAATGGGCCATAGAGCACGACCATGCTCCTTACAGGTTATGGCTGTAAAAGGGGCTGCATCCTTCCAGGCCCCGCCCACGACGTTTTCCCCCCTCCTATCAAGTCTTGCCTCGATCCTCAACCTGTGCAGGAGGATTGGCCTGGCTGGCATCCGTCAGTCATCTTAAGTAATCAAACTATCCCTAACCTGACTCTCTGAGCTGGGACTAGCAAAGCCTGTCTTCACTGATCGCGAGGAGCCTCAGTTTCCCCTTCCAGGAATCAGCCCGGGCAGGAGTGCACCTAGACTCCCTTCTCCAGGCCTTTCCCAGCGTCTCGACCTGACCCGTGTCCTTTGTCCGCGGCGCTCAATAAAGTTGCGCGCTTGTTGCCGGCCCGTCAGTCCCAGCTGCTGCGCGCGCCGTTCCGGAAGTCTCGCGAGAGTCAGCGGCGGGCTGCCCTTGGGAGCGTGGTTCTTGCGGGGCTCGTAGTGCGGGGTTCGGGCTGAGCTGCCATGGCGAAGAGGCTGCTCCATCAGTACACAGACATCCCAGACGGCACCGACTGCCACCGCAAGGCCTACGCTAGCACCGCTATCAGTACCACCGTCGGTTAGCGCCGGCCGGGCTCTGAGCGCGAAGGGCAGAGGGTCGCTGGGGTTGGCCGCGGGTCACGGGGCGGGGAATCTCGCGAGGTGGTGCGGGTCGTAATCCGGGGGTCTGGACGGCCGCGGAGTCTCGCGTGTGTGAGGTAGACGCGGTGGTGGGTTCGTGTACAGGTGACAGCCTGACCACCGGGGTCGTCATAGGCCAGAGGTCCCCGGGTGCTGGGGTCTGGGGGAGGCGGTCGCCAGACTCCAGGGAAGTTGTGCGTTGTCAGACTGGGTCAGTGTCATGGTCCCTGTGGGACTTTGCAATGGGGTAACTGCTGTTACTTGGGGAGTCACTGTTAGGGTACCTGAAGAGGGTCTAGGCAGGTTTGAGAGTGTTGAGGTGCGAATAGGTCTTTCTAGGGCCAAAGGGTGGAGGGTGCTCAAGGATATGGTATTTTGCCCACCCGGAGGGTCCTTGATTAGGTGGGTCAGGATCCCCTAGGATACCCTGGGGGAAGAGGTTGTGAGGGGACCCACAGCTCTGGCGTTCTCCCGCAGGGGGCACCCCAAAGTCTTCCCACCTTCCAGCCTCAGAGTGTTTCACAGGCACGGTCCCCTGTAATTCTCCATTCTGCGGGAAGTAAAAGAGATGCCTTGGTTTTTTGAGTTGTTTTTTGTTGTGGTTTTGGTTTGTTTTGGGGGTGGGTGGGTTGTTTGTTGTTGAGGTTCAGGGCATTGAACTCAGGGCCTTGGCACTGAGCTACATCCCCAGGCCCTTTTCATTTTTTATTTTGAGACAGGGTCTCACTAAGTTGCCCCTGCTGGGCTCTAATTTGAGATCTTTCTGCCTCAGCCTCCCAGAGCACTGGAATTCTGGGTGTTGCCACCAGGCCCATCTAGAAAGGATAGTTTTGCCACCTCCGGATCTCCAGCTGAAAGGCGTCTGGCAGAAATCCAGGCTGCTCTGGGAGGCATCTGGTAGTGAGTGCTACCATTTTCTCCATTTTTAGTAAGACTGACATGATTATCTTCTTTTCGGTGGGACTGAAGCACAGAGGGAGGGTGTATCAGCTGCCCCAGAGTCCTGTGGTCTCAGGCCAGGGCAGTTCCCTCAGGGAACTGATGGAGAGTCTTCCGGAGACTCGGAGTTAGTGCTGAGTTGCTGTGAGAGTCTGGGGTGTGAGGGGGTCGTCCCTTGTGTCTCTGGAGAGCACCTCAGGCGCCCTGGAAGGCTGATCGGTATGGGGGCAGCCTTGGCGGGGGTGTCACTGTAGGGGAAGTTATTCTGGCAGTTGTTCTGTTGTTTGCAGTCCTGACTATCGGACCCCTGTGCAGCACTACTGAGCTACAGCCCCCATCTCTTATTTTTTGAGACTGGGTATAAGTTGTCGAGGCTGACCTGGACCTCACAGTCCTCCTGTGTCAGCCTCCTGAGTATCAGTGACTAGAGGCATGCCCAGCTCTGGCAGATTCTTGAGGGAATCTGACCTTAGGGAACATCTGGCAGAACTTTTCAGGGACCATGATCATGTTTCAGGGTAAATGGAGGCAGAGGCCACCTGAGGTATTTGGGGGCTTTGCAGTTTTTGGAGGGTTATTTTGTTGCAATGGGGGATCTGGGCATGGAACCCAGGGCTGCACATGCTAGGCAAGTGCTCCACCACAGCCCTGGGCCCTTCAGGGAGATGTGTGAGGCGGGTACCTGGGAGGGAGCTGCTGCTTGATCCTTGGTGTCCAGTTGAACAGGAGAGCATGGGCTGTGCTTGCACATGCGCACCGTGGGGGCGGGCTGGAGCATCAGGTGGGGAGGCTTTGGGGGGAAACTGAGCCAGTGTTGGGTGGGTGCTGCCAGGTGAGGGGCCTTTTGATGGGAGGTCGCTGCAGAGTCTGAGGCTAGGTAAGGAAACCCTTGCCAGAGGAGGAGTCACTGAGGAAGTGAGATTTGGGGTGATCTTTGATTTGAGAGTGGCCCTCCCCTTGCCACCCCCACCCCCAGTTCCCTGCCCTCCTTCTGAGAGAAGCACTTCTTTCTTGCCCAGCTTCCCTGGGATGGGAGCCCTGGCTGGTGGGGAGCCTCTGCCTCCCAAAGAATCTGGGCCCTGTGGTCACGCGGTTCCTGTGGGTGAATGATGGGCACCTTGTGGGCACACTGGATACATGGATGGATAGGTTTGTCTTTAGAGCACAGGAATGTTGTGGTTTTGGGGCCCACAGTCACTGTTTTTCTGTTTTTCTTTTTTTTTTTTGGTACCAGGGATCGAACTCGGGTCCTTGCGCTTCTGAGGCAGGAGGCGGAACCACTGAGCTAAATTCCCGACCCCACTGTTTTTATTTTGTTTATTTTTGTTTTGTCTTAGCAAAAGAGACAGTATTTATTGCATTTAATTCTAGTGTACTTTTTCTAAGCTCCTTTCTCAGAAACAGTCACAAGAGCCAGGCTTGGTGGTACACACCTATTTTGTTTTGTTTGGTAGCAGGGATTGAACTCAGGACCTTGCGCTTGTGAGGCAGGTGGTGGAACCACTGAGCTAAATCCCTGGCCCTTGGTGGTACATGCCTGTAATCCCAGGATGCAGGAGGATCACCTTAAGTTTGAGACCAGGCTGGACTACATAGTGAGACCCTGTCCCCCCGCCAAAAAAAGTTGGACCAGGGATTTAGCTTAGTGGTTCTGCCGCCTGCCTTGCAAGCGCAAGGACCGGAGTTCGAGCCCCGGTACCAAAAAAAAAAGTCATAAAGAGAGAACTGTCCATTTTATGAAAATTACAGATTAATAAAAGCATATGGTGTCAGTAAGCACCTTGCCATGTTCAGAGCTTGGTAAAGCTTAGATACCTGGCTTCTCAGTCCTCTGTCAGCTACAGTAGCTCCATGTATCTCACTATATATCTCATTATATCCAGTTTCTTTTCCAACTAAAGAAAAAATGAGGTGTAGGACAGGCAGTGATGTAACATTAGGCATGTCCTTGACTTTCTCAAACTTGGAGAAGGAAGATACTTAAGCATTGTAATATAAAGACACAGTTGAGCTAGGCATGATGGCTCACTCCTGTGGTCCCAGCATTGGGCAGGCTGAGGCAGGAGGATCACCGTGAGTTCTAAGCCAGCCTGGGCTACATAGTGAGTTCAAGACCAGCCTGAACTCTGAACTATACTGTGAGACCCATCTCAAAAAAAAAAAAAAAAAAATGCAGTTGCAGGCTTTGAAATGGCATAGGCAGTAGTTGTGGTGAATTGGTGAAGCCAGGGGTTTGGGCTCCCTAGGACAGAGAAATAGGCTGTGGGCTGTGACAAGGGTTTGACCTGAGATTGGCATCAGTTCTCGCCTTGGTGACGGTTTTGTTTTTTGTTGGTTTCTGGGGTGCTGGGTTTTTGTTTTTGTTTTTTTTAGACAGAGTCTTGCTATGTAGTTCAGGCTGGCCTCAAACTCACTGTGTTGCTGGGGCTGGCCTTGAACTCACAGTGATCCTCCTGCCTCAGCCTCCCGAGTGCTGGGATTACAGGTGTGTGCCACCATGTCCAGCTCTTTTTTTTTTTTTTTGGTACGGGGGATCGAACTCGGGTCCTTGCACTTGCACAGCAGGCGGCGAAACCACTGAGCTAAATCCCCGGCCCATGTCCAGCCTTTTTGTAGTTTTTTGAAACAGGGTCTCATTTTGTAGTTGCAGCTGTCCTTGAACTTACTATGTAGCCCAAGCTGGCCTCGAACTCACAGTGATCCTCCTGCCTCAGCCTCCTGAGTGCTGGGATGACAGACATGCACCACTCCTGGCATTGGTAACGTTTTTTTGAGACAAATGCTAGTGTGGTCTTAAAAATATTCTTCTCTTTTGAACCCTGAAATTGAATGCCGCAGTCACTTGCAGGCTAAAACATTATATGTATAATACACACAGACACACAGACACACACACACACACACGCACACACACACGCACACACACACGCACGCACACATATTTTTCCTGCCACATGTCGGTTACAGAACATCCCTGTCTTAGAAACACCCCAGCTGGCCAGGTGTGGTGGTGCATACCTATAATCCCGACACTCTGGGAGGCTGAGGCAGGAGGATTGCTAGCTTAGCAACTGGGCAGCTCAGCGAGACCCCTTGTCAAAATGAAAAAGCGCTGAGGTACAGCTTAGTGTGAAGGCCCTGGGTTCCGTCCCTGTTACTGAAAGAAAAAACAAAACAAAACAAACCCACTTCATCAGGGAGCAGATACTAATCACTAGTTGTCAGTACTGTGGGTTGACTTGAAACCGAGTGAGACGCCAAGGAGCCCTTGAGGTTTGGGTGCGCTGTAACCACAGTCACAGCCAGAGCAGGAACCAGAGCTAATTTCAAGAGACCTGCACAACACCAGACCCTGGCAGCAGCCTCAGGCTGCAGGAAATGACATCAGCAGTGATTACTGATGACTCAGTGAAGGAGCAACTGGTGGTGGGGAAGCTCGGGGCCAGCGGCAGGCTCTG
The DNA here is from genome assembly GCF_000247695.1 of Heterocephalus glaber. The sequence continues at coordinate 4,324,317 of NW_004624828.1, forward strand.
GGGGCTGCAGAGCAGTCTGAGGTGGCAGAGCCTGTGTGCTGGGGTGGGAGGGAGGTCCTCACCCGGGTGGTTGCTGGGGACCAAGTGGGCTGGGGCTGTCTGTGGCCTCCAGAGGGTAATCAGAGTCCTGGGACTTGCATTCCTGTCCTGTGCCCTGTGGGCTGAGGGGCCTAGGGGTGAGGTCAGTAAGGTTCACCCCAGCACCCACTCTGACTGGGTCCCAGCGCTCTCATTGAATCGGGAAGGGGAGACGGTTATCAGACCCTGTGACCAGCCCAGCCCTGGATTGATACCCACTGGGTTCTGCATGGGGCCGAGTATCCCTGTCATTAAGGACCTCAAACCAGGCACACGGTGGCTCGTGCAGCCCTTGATCCCATCACTCAGGAGCTTGACAGGAGGATCCTAAGTTTGAGTCCCATCTGGGCAACTTGGCAAAACCCAGGCTCAAGGGGCCGCAGAGGATATAGCTCAGTGGTAGAGTTGATCCCTAGTAATGGGGGAAAAAGAAAGAAATTGTTACCAGCTGGGGCACCTGTAAGCCTAGTTGTGGGTGGGGATGGGCTGGGGGAACCCTGGATCCTCCCCAGCACCTAGCACCATCCACTGAGGCCAAACTGGGTCCCTGCATTTATTTGAAGAGGCAAGATCCACAGCTCAAGCAGGGTGATGGTGCACTTCCACAGTCCCAGCACTCTGGGAGGCTGAGGCAGGAGGATCTCAAGTTCAAGCTCAGCCTAGACAAAATTCTGGGGTGTAGCTCCCTGCAAAGTTCTTGGGTTCATTCCCCAGAACTGCAGAGAAAGATCACAGCTGCTTATGGTCAGACCTTTGGCGTTGTCTCCGCCCCTCAGGGCCGCCTGGGTTGTCTCTCCCACTGCCAGGTGTGTAGGTGTGGAATCAGCCACAGCTCAGGTAGCGGGAACACCTCAGAGCCTGGATGGTCACAGGGTGGGGCCCGACCCTTTAACCTGTTGGGCTGCCAGCTGGCTATGCTGGGTGACATCGGGCCAGTCACCTGCCTCTTGGGGCCCTGAGGATGAGAGGCACTGGCCTTCTGTGATGTCGGGATGTGCAGCTCTGAGAGGTCCCAACAGAGGCCCCTGGTGTGGGGAAGGAGTCCATGTCCGGCTGTGCAGTGTCCACTGCCCGGAGGGCTTGGGGCCGAGGGGAGCAGCCATGTATCAGAGGGCCAGGGGCCCATGGGTCAGAGCCAGTGTCGGGCTGTGTGGTGGCGGGGAGACAGCAGAGAGGAACAGCCGAGTGACAAGGCCGGGGGAGCATGGATGGCGACTGGGCAGCCAGGTGTGAGAGGGCAGGAACGGCAGGGAGGAGGCGTTGGCAGTGAGCAGCTGCCAAGGAAGACATGGGGACAAGTCCTTCAGGGACAGAGGGGACCCTCCGAGCTCATGTTCAGGCCTTGAGGAAGGGTCCTGGAGCAGGGAGGGTGGACAGGCTAGGTGGACCCTGAGCTCAGGCCTGGGAGCAGCAGACCTGGGTTTGACTGCAGCCCTGCAGCTCTCAGCAGTGGGACTCTGGGCACAGGGTGGACACGGTGGGCTGTGGGCGCCGTGAGGCTGGGACATGAGCAGCCACTGTCCTCTCTGTCTCGCAGGCCTGATCTGGTCTGGCTACAGCCTCACACACAGGGCCCCAGGCTCCATCCTCGAAGGCGTGGCCAGGGCCGGAAGGTACACATTTACCGCAGGTGAGCCAGGGCCCTGTCACTTCTCCCAGTCCTGGCTGCATGTTCTAGGGACAGGCCCTGGGCAGGGTCCTGGGAGCCCGGCCGTGGGGTGGGGCCCCTGCTCAGATGGACAACAGTCCAGGAAGCTCCCCCAACAGCACCCCTCCGTGTACTCACAGCCGCCATTGGGGCCATATTCGGCCTGACCTCCTGTATCAGTGCCCAGATCCGAGAAAAGCCCGACGACCCCCTGAACTACTTCCTCGGAGGCTGTGCCGGAGGCCTGACCCTGGGAGCACGCAGTGAGTGCCCACCTGCCCCTCCTCCCTCTCCACTCCACCCTGATAGCGGGGGCATCGCAGGGAAGGTACAGTGCCTCTCAGCACATTCCACAGGGCACTGTACCCTCCCTGCCACCCCTCCACCCTCTGCCTCTCATTGTGCCTCAGGGCCTTTGCATGCACTGAGCCCACTGCCTGGAGTGCTGCTCCTGCATGTGTCAGCACAGCTCCCCCATCCTGTCTGCATCTTGTCAGGGGACATAGGCCACTGGCTGTTATCAACTCTGGTCTTGAGGGCAAGAGGTGCTGTTTCCGCAAGGCCACTTGTCTCTCAGTGCCCCAAAGTGTGCAGGGCCCAGGAGCTGCAACCCTTACCAGCTGCACAGATGTGGGAATGGGGTCACTGCAGGCTTTCTCAGCAGCAGAGGGCACAGTGTGGTCGGGGCAGGAGCCTGGCCAGCCTGCACTTCCGGCCCGCACTCACCGGAGCTGGCCGGGTAGCTGAGGTCTCACCGGCCCCTGTCCCCAGCAGGCCTGGAAGGGTGTGACATACGGTGGTTAGGGCTTTGGGGCAGGAGAGCCTGGGTGAATAGGGGAGAGGCTGAGGTGCCGTAGTGGCCTATCCCAGGCTGGAGCCAGGCGGCGTGGGGCAGGGTGAGGGCCCCAGACACGGCCCTGCTGGTGTGCCTCAGTTTCCCTGTTTCTAAAGGCCAGTGGCAGTTTGAGCAACTTACCCTGCCCTGAAGCACAGCTCTGGCCCAGCCAACCAAGTTCAGGGGTGGGGGCCCCTGGGTGTCAGGGGCAGCCCCGCCCCACGCGCTGACCTCCATTCGCAGTGCACAACTATGGGATCGCCGCGGGCGGCTGCTTGTACATGGGCGTGATGGCCAGCCTCGTCAAGATGGGCCAGCTGGAGGGATGGGATCTGTTTCCAAGCACCAAGGTGTAGCCCTGCCACCTCCGCCCCCTGGACCAGACCGCCTGGAAATAAACCCTGTGTATGTGTGTGACAGCATCCCGAGTGCTCCGTGCCGGCCACACGCCAGCCCCCAGGGAAGCGTGGGAGGGGGCGGTGGGATAAGGTGTGCTGGGCCTGGGCTGGCCCTGGAGGCCAAGGGCACATGCAGCCTGCCCTGCCGAGGGGGTGGCATCAGCTGGGCCGCCCGGCCTGTTCCCAGGCCAGGCAGGGGCCTGCAGGTGGCCACCAAGTGGAAACCCAGCCCCACTGCTTACGGCCCTCGGCAGCCCCAGCCAACACTGCTGCAGGTCGAGGGCCATCCCCTCTCCGGGCCCGGCCCCAGCGCCAGCACCAGCGCCAGCAGCATGTGGAAAACAGCTTGGGCCCCACACACAGAGCCGGCTCCAAATTGCTGGGCGTTGGGGTGGAGAGCCTGGGACGGGCTGGGACAGTCTGCTTCAGTCCGGTCTGTCCTGGCCCAAGAGCCTCAGCCCGCCCTGGCAGCCCCGGGTGCCTGGGCTGGGACGGCAGGGCCAGGTGAGGGCCAGTCGGAGGTGACCCGCGAGAGCATCGGGCCTCCCGGTCTCTGCCCGCCAGCTGTCAGCTCAGTGATTTAGGGGCCCCAGCCCCCCGGCTCTTTCCCCAGAACTGGCTCGGGCTTCTTGGCGGCCAGGAAGGAAGCAGCAGGCTCCAGCCTGCACCGTGGCCATAAATCAGGGCTCAGCCCCACCCAAGGGAGCTGGGCTGGCACTGCCACTGGCCCTGTCTGTTCCGTGTCCAGCCTCATCCCATCCCTCCAGCCTTCCCTAGGGCCCAGACAGTTAAATGCCAACCCTCCCCCCAAGATTAACCAGGCACGGGGGCTGTGACCCATGTCCCTGCCCTGCTGTCCCCTCACCACTCGTTCCCCCAAACCTCTTTAGGACCTCTGTGTGTGCTGGACCCAGGGACCCGGAGCCAGCTCAGCGTCACCTCCAGGGCTGGGTGCCCAAGTCTAAGAGCTGGCATTAAAATGAAGGCTCCAAGTTCAAGTCCTGACTGTGTCCTCCAGTGACAAAGGCGCCCAAGCCTCAGCTCTGCCAGCTGACAGATGAGCAGATGCCATGCACCAGGGCTCCACGGAAAAAGACTGGCCCTGGGTACTGTGGGCCTGCGGCCAGGCTCCTGCACCAGCCCAGTCATGCCCATCGTGGCCAGCAGAGGGCACCGCTCACCACGGCCTGGCCTGGGGCCAGGGGGACAGGGACAACACTCCCGGGTCCCTAGGTCCTGGGGCCCAGGATGGCCACAGGAATCATCCATTCCCTTTTCGGTACAAGCCACTGTCTTGATACCTTTCCTTCCGGTCCACTCTACTCCACGGGCCGGGATTGTCTAGGGCCCCTCTGGACAGATCCACCCTGGCTGCCTCTGCCACCTGCAGACCCTCCCAGTCCAGGTCCCAGGCTCCTTGCACAGATGCTGGGTAGAGGCCCAGGGCATGCAGTGGCGCAAGGTCACAGCCAGCAGCGCTCCCACCTGGGTGCCTGAGCTTCCCCTGTGAGATCGGGGAGCCGGCCCATGGCCCAGGCTCACCACCCACCCAGCCCTTTCTGGGCAGGGCGCCAGGGCTGGGGTGCGCCTGCCAGGGCTCCAGCCTGCAGCCCAGGCCCCCCAGCATGGGGCAGGAGGGGGCGGCTGCTCGCCAGACTCCAGGGAGCCCCAAAACGCAGGCCCCTTTGCCCATAAACATTTACTATGTTGTGAGGGGCTGACATCATCCCTGCCCCACATGGCCCCATGTGAGAGCTCTGTCTGGAGCATGCAGCCCCCACCCCTCTGCCCCAGCAGCCCCCTGTGGTGGGGTGGGGGCCCTTCCGGAGGCCACACCGCGCTGGACAGAGCCCTTCCCAGCCCCGGGTGGAGGGAACAGAAGCCCAGCAGGGGCATTGCAGGAGTCAGGAGGGCTTCCTGGGGGAGGCAGGATGAGCAGGATGCAGAGGCTTTTCCAGGTGTGCTCAAGGGAAGGCATCCCAGGGCCAGGACCTGGCCTGGTCTCCTGCAAGGACAGGTCTGCAGGAGTGCGGGCACCCCATAGGGAACCGGGACAACAGCAGCAAGACGGCAAAGGGCCGGGCCGCCGCTCAGTGGTGCGCAGCTAAACGCTTACCTGGCCTTCAGGGCCGATCCGTCCCCAGCAACCCCTCTCCCACCGCTGGAAAGGTGATGAATGCCTGGTGGTGAATGGCTGCAATTCCAGCTTTCTCAGAGGCTGAGGCAGGAGGATTCAAAATTCAAATCCCACCTGGCAAATTTAGCAGGACCTTGGCTCAAAAAATAAAAAGCGGAGGCCCAGGGTTTCATCCCCAGTGCCTTGCAGGAAAGGGGCCCAGGAGGCTTTCCCGCCTGCCAGGCAGCCTGGCCACCGGGCTCTGGCATTATTCGTTTACTATTATTAGCGATTGTTTGGAAACGAGTGAGCTATTCTTTGAAAGAGTTCCCAAGTGCTCATGGCAATTGGAGCAAAAACAAGCCAAAGGGGAAAGGAAGGAGGTCTCTGGCCAAGATCGTGAGAGCCAGACCATGGGTTCCTTTAAACAGCTGTGAGGAGGGCGGGCAGCTCAGGTGCGTGCTGCCCCGCTGGAGCACCCCGTTCTAACTCCAGCCTCCAGAGGGAAGACAGATCCTTGCGTGTGGGCTGGGGCTGCTTGCTGTGGGGCACTCGAGCTTTGAGAAGGCCCCTCGGGGCTCTTGTCAGAATCTGCCTACACCTGCCCTGATCTGGCTCCCATCATCCCTCACCTGGACGGGCGAAGTTGTCTCCACTCTCACCTCGAAGTTTGTCCTCCTGTAGCAGCCACCAGAGGGCGCTGTGAGCACCAAGTCAGGTCCTCCACCTCTGTCCTCTATGGCTCCTCCCTCCCTGGAGCCAAAGCCCAAGTCCTCCCTGCAGCCCTCAGGACCCTGCACGGCTGCCGTCCCTCCTCCCTCTGCCCCTCGCTCCCTCTGCTCCAGCCACACAGGCCCCTCGCTGCTCCTGCAACTTAGGGCTCCATGCTGCCCCAGGGCCTTTGCACAGCTGTGTCCTCTCTGGAATTCTCTTCCCTCAGATTCCCCTACAGCTTCTCCCTCAGTATCTCCTTTAGTTCTCAGCTGAAATGTCACCTCCTCTTCCCACCCAGTGAGCTACACTCCACAACCCTCTGGTTCTAGTATTGCCCATAGCCATTCCGGCTTCTAAAGCTCACATCCCTGCCATCAGACATTGTTGTCACACATGTCATTTAGCAGAACGTGTACCTCCCCAGGGGCCAGGCTGGATCCCGTCTGTTGCATCCGTGGTTCTGCCCAGCACCCAGCAGGGCTTGACAGATGCGTGGGACAGGGGGATGGACGGACAGTGGGTGAGTTGGGTGAGGCCACAGCCTGCCAGCTCTGCTCCACCCCAGGACTCCAAGCTGTGAACCTGCGCCGGTGAACGTGACTGAGGGAGTCCCCACCAGGGCTCAGAGTCTGGAGTGCAGTGAGACTTAATAAAAATGAACAAAGCCAGGTGCAATTCTGTCATCCCAGCACTCGTGAGAGGCTGAGGCAGGAGGGTCCCAAGTTCAAGCTCAGCCTGGACAAGTTTGCAAATTAGTGAGATCCTGTCTCAAAGTAAAAAAGGGCCCGGGATGTAGCCCAGTGCGAAGGCCCTGGTTCCACCCCCAGTACACCAGAAGGGGAGCTGAATCCCCAGGAGAGTCACAACAAGCAGAGGGGCAGCCAGGACGCAGGAAGTCCGGGCAGGGACCCTCGGGCCGTGTCAGGCAGCCCCAGCCTCAGCCTCAAAGCCCGAAGCCAGTTTGGTCATTGCTTTAGGGGGCCAGGATTTGCCACCCCCTAAAACCCCAGCTTGACATCTGAGTCTCAGAACCCAGGGAAGCCCCAGGGCAGCCCTCAGCTGCTCCAGTCACCTTCCCACCGCCCCCTGTGCTCCTCGGAATCTGGGCGCCAAAGGAGGCCTGGCTTGGGGGGTCCGAGGGGCCAGGGGCTCAGTCAGGCCTGGCTGGCCCCGCCCCACCGCCAAGGGCCCCCGCTGGGCTCTGAACAGTTGCTGACCGAGCAGGGAGCGATGAGGGGGAGGTGTGAGCCAGGCCAAGGGCAGGGCTCCGGCGGGAGGGGTGCGTCCCGCCCACTCGAGGGGCTGCCAGCCTCCTCCCCGTTCCTTAAAACCCTGCAAACTCCTTTTGCCCATTTTTCACAGCAGTCTCCCTAAAATACATTGTATAGCTTTTTTTCACCCCAATAGGTAAAACAGACCCAGGCCACAGAATTCAAAAGATTCCAAAAGGAGGGGCCGGGGATTTAGCTCAGTGGTTTCACCGCCTGCTGCGTAGGCGCAAGGACCGGAGTTCGATCCCCGGTACCAAAAAAAAAAAAAAAGATTCCAAGAGCTGTTGAGAATAAATCTCAGCCCCCTGCCTCCCACCACAGCCCCCAGAGGCCACCTGCCAGCCCACTTTCTTATTTCTCCTTTTCAGTGTATCATGCCCAAACGGATGGCTTTATTTTCTCTTCTGCCATGGAAACCGTATCATGCCCCCACCTCTCCATTCCAAAGTTTTCAGTCCGGCTCCCATTTAACAATGCATCTTGGACTTCCTCCTGACTGGTAGGCACCCTCCTCCTCCTCCTCCTGTCCTCCTGGCAGTGTAATATTCTATTCTGTGGCTGGATGCCCCTCGTGAAAGAACACTTCATTGTTCTCAGGAGTCTGCTACACAAAGCTCCTGTAGCTGGTGTCCCCTCCCCTAACCACTCTGGTGACACTGGGGATTGAACCCAGGGAGCACTCAGCTATGACCTCAGCCTTCCTTATTTTGAAATAGGGTCTTGCTGGTGTCTAACTTACAATCCTCCTGCATCAGCCTCCTGAGTAGCTGGGATTACAAGCACACCCATACATTTAGTTCTCGTACACATACTTATTTTTGGTACCAGGAATCAAATCAGGACCTTGCCTTTGGGAGGCAGGCAGCAGAACCACTGAGCTAAATCCGTGGCCCACCCATACATTTTTTTCCAATGATACAGCTTTTTATTTAAAGGTAAAAGTTTAAATTTGTCATGCTTTTGCACAATTAATGTGATCTTTGCTGTTGTATACCCAAACATTTTTATAGACTCATGCAGTATGGTTTTTCTAGCCTAAAACCTGTGTGGTCCTGTCCGCCTAGGCATCTCTTCCTCACCCAGCCCCTAGTGACAAATGATCTTTACCTGTGTCCCTAGCTTTGCTTTTCCCAGAATGTCAGTTGGAATCATACACCATGTAGCCTTTTCAGATTGGTATTTTTTTCATTTAATAATATGCATTTAGCTGCATGTGCTGGCACACGCCTGTAATCCCAGCATTCAGGAGGCTGAGGCAGGAGGATCGCTGCAAGTTCAAGGACAACTTGGGCTGCATATCGAGACCCTGTCTCAAAAAACAAACACAACAAAACAGCACCAGCTGCGGGCAAGATGGAGGTGGTAGGAGCTAGTGTTGAGCTGCTGCGGTACACAGAGGGGCTGGGAGTCAGGGTTCAAACGACTGGGAGGGGGTTCCAGGTAATCCTTGGGACCCAAGGGTCTGCGGGCCAGTAGAATCTGTGTGGCCTATTGAGGAACCCAGAGTCGTGCTTTAGAGTAGGAAGCGCTGGGGCCAAGGGAGTCTAGGGTTGAGGGGACGTACGCTGCCCTTAGGGTCCTAAGTGCACGGGATCGGGGTCATTTGGGGCCCCAGATGGTGTCCTGATTGGGATTGGGATTTCTCCAAACATCCATACTCACTTCAAATTGTAAAAAAACCCCAAACAAACAACCAGAATACAGGTATACAGGTGTTTGTCATCAAAAACAAAAACAACAGGGCCAGGGATTTAGCTCAGTGGTTCCAACGCCTGCCTCACAAGCGCAAGGACCCGAGTTCGATCCCCGGTACCAAAAAAAACAACAAAAAACAAAAACAACAGGGGCCGGGATTTACCTCAGTGGTTCTGGCGACTGACTCGAAAGTGCAAGGTCCCGAGTTCGATCTCCGTGACAAAAAAAAAAAACAACCAAAAACTACATTAAGCCAGGGCAGTGTGGTACACGCCTGTCATCCCAGTACTCTGGAAGGCTGCAACAGGAGGATCACAAGTCCAGGCCCAGCCTGGCAGTTCTGCAGGGCCCTGTCTCAAAAAATACAAAGGGCTGGGGATGGAGCTCAGTGCAAAGGCCCTGGGCGCCCATACGGTGTCCCCAAGGTGTCCTGTGGCTCCATAGCTCACTTCTCTTCCAGTGCCTGGCTGTGCCTTTCCCGCCCTGGCAGCCAGAACGGAGCTGCTGGAAAGATCTGCATGTGGCTTGCGTGTGGGCAGAAGCACTGCAACCCCTTGGAACCAGTCCCTGGGTGGACGTCCGGCGTGGCTGCACCAGGAGTCCCATGAGCAGAGGATGGAGGGAGTTCCTCTCGCTCCGCACTCTCCCGGCTGGGTGTTGGCAGGGTTTTGGATTTGCGCCACTCTATTAGGCGTGTAATGATAGGTCATTATTTTAATTGCCTACATTTTAAAATAAACATTTGCTGAGCCACCTCCTGAATGCCAAGCACAATCCCAGCACCCTCTCTGCTCCCCAGTGCTGGGAATGGAACCCAGGGCCTTCACAGGGAGCTCATCCTCAGCCCTGCGGTTTTGGTTTTGAGACCAGATCTCACTTAAGTCACTAAGGCCAGGGCTGAACTTGGTTTTTTTTTTTAGTACTGGGGATCGAACTGGGGTCCTTGCGCTTTCGAGGCAGGCGACGGAACCACTGGGCTAAATCCCCGGCCCCCAGGGCTGAACTTGTGATCCTCCTGCCTCAGCCTCCTGAGTGCTGGGACTACAGGCAGGAGGATCGTGTGACCAGGCAGCTACAGATCAGATGCCCAGAGGAGACCTGTGGCCCAGCCTGGTGTCCACGGAGACTGCTTGGAGAAGAGGGTGCTGAAGCCTGAGTAGGAGTTTGCCAGAAGGCAAAAGGAGTGGCCCCCAGGGAGGAACCACATGGATGATGGCTCAGAGGAGAGAAATAAGGGGAGTCAGAAGCCAGGGGTGGCGCACACCTGTAATCCTAGCAATCAGGAGGCTGAGGCAGGAGAATCCCCATGAGTTCAAGGCCAATCTTGAACATAGCAAGACCCCATCTCAAAGGGAATAAAAAATAAAGGGAGTCAGGCTGAGAGTGTACCGAGTTCCATCATCAGATCCCACTCTGGGCTGGGCCGATGGTCCCTCCAGTCTTCAGCACAGCTGTGAGGACTCCATAAGCCCCACTCGGCCACACCTGTCCCATGGGGAGAGGCAGCCAGACCCACAGCCCCTGAGGTGAGGTCACTCACCTCGGCAGGGAGGGGCGGGGAGGCCTTACTTCTTCTGCCCCTGCCCCAAATCGGTCACTTCCTGTCCCGCCCCCCTGGAGCTCTGTACCCCTTTAAGAGGGAGTGGGAGGGGCCCACACCTTCCTGAGTCCCTGGAAGATGAGTAATGAGCCAGAGACTGCCCTGTCCCTTGCTGCAGCGGGAGACACCTGGGAAGCCCATCAACCGCCACCACTGCCTCCTGGCCCTCACCCCCTCCCTGCCCATGGGGCCCCCTAGCACCTGCCTGCCTGTCCCAGGCCGCTCCCCACAGCTAAGGTCAAATACAAACACAGGACATAGTTCCGCCTGACTTTCACGTCAGCCCATAATGGGCCTTGTTTGGTTTCCCGTACTGGGGGTTAGCCAAGGGTATATTTGCACTGAGCTACTCCCTGGCCCTTTGGAAAACCATTTTGTTTCCAGGTAGGGTCTCACTGACTTTCCCAGGAGATCCTGAACCCTCGATCCTCCTGCCTTAGCATCCCAAGTGGCTTGGATGACAGGCATGCACCACCACATCTAGCTCTGAGAATGTTTTGCTGTAAGGGTATCCCAGGCAATACTTGGAATACAATTACAGCTTTTTTCCCCCTGATGCTGTGAATGGAACCGAGAGCCTTGCACTGAGCTCCATCCTCGGCCCCTTTTTTTTTTTTTTTTTTATTTTGAGACCGGGTCCCACTAAATTGCTAAGGCCAGGGCTGAACTTGGGATTCTCCTGCCTCAGCCTCTCAAGCAGCTGGGATGACAGGCGTGCACCACCATGACTGGCCATCTATAGTGTCCCCTCGGGTCTTTAGTCCCATCTCTATCTACTCCTCAACCTTCCCTGGACCAAAAGAGGGGATTTGGAGTCCCTGGCAGGTCACAGGAGTGGCAGGCATTTCTTGGGAATTCACTTAGAAGACCCAAAGTTAGCTGGGCGTGGTGGTGCACGCCTGTCATCCCAGTACTCTGGGAGGCTGAGTCAGGAGGATTGCAAATTCAAGCCCAGCCTGGGCAATTTAGCAACTCAGGGAGACCCTGTGTCAAAACAAAAAGAGCTGGAGGTGGAGTTTGGAGTGAAGGCCCTGGGTTCCATGCCCAGGACCAGGAAAAAAATTTGTCACACTCCAAGAGGCCCCCCTCCCTGGGGATAGAAAAGGGAGGCCTCCCCAGTACTTACTAGTCCGCCTGCTTGGCCTTCAGGGAGGTCTCCATGCTGAGACCATAGTTCCCGAAACCTGGGTTCAAATCCCGACTCTGCCGCTTGTCTGCTGTGTCCGCTGTGTTCCCTGTCTCCCTATGACACAGGGCTAACGCTACTAGAAACCCTGATGTGGGACCACGGGAGGATGAAACATGCTGGTTTCTGCCAGGAGCTTGACCAGCCACTTCTCCGGTGCTCACTCCGGGATGGCGGCCCCAGTCTCCTTCCTGGCCCGCTGAGCAGGAACAGAGGCTAAATTTAGTCTGATGACATCGCTGGCCGCCCGCCTGGTCCACACATCCCCAGCCAAGCTGAGGTTCAAAGCATCCCCCACCTGGGCCCCGACATCGGCAGTCTGTTTATCCATTCCTGTTGGCCAGAGCATTCTTTGCCTGCCTGCGCCTGTCACCCGCCTCTGTCCAGACCCTGTGTCTCCTGGCCCCTGTCACTCACCTGAGGCCCCTGGAGATACCATGGCCAGGGTGGGGGCAGGAAGGAAGGGGCAGGCGAGCGAAGAGGCACTGATGGCTCTGAGGCAGAGGAGAATTGTCAGACCTGCTGAGTGCTCTTCATTCCAGGTGGGTTTGTTTTTTTTTTTCTTTTCTTTCAGTATTGAGGATTGAACCTAGTCTTTGCACTGAGATCCATCCCCAGCCCTTTTTATTTTTTTATTATTGTCTCACTGTGTCACTAATTTGCCCAGGCTGGCCTCAAAGTTGTGACCCTCTTGCCTCAGCCTCCCAGAGTTTCGGCATGATATGTGCCTCCATACCAGGCTCCTGGGTGTGCTTATTCAGCCCTGCCATCTGGCCAGCATTATTGAAGGTCCTCAAATCTGAGATCAGAATGAAATAGATAAAAGTCCCTTACGGGGCTGACATTCTGGTCAGAGAGACAGGCAAGAGATAATAAATGCCAGAAGTATAATGTGTGGTCTGTTAGATGATTAATGGCTATGGAAAACAATGAAGCCAGGGAGGGGACAGGATGTGCTGGGGGTGGGTGCACTTTGAGATAAGAAGTAGTCAGAGGGAGACAGCTGAGGGAGCTAATGTAGGTAGTGCATGCAAAGGTCCTGGGGCATGAATGGCAGGAGAGGAGGCCCACGTGGAGAGCCCTTGGAATCTGGAGCTTTGCCCGTGAGGTCTTTGGGATCCAGGGAGGGTCTGAGTCAAGGATGTGGGCCTGAAATTGGCACATCCGGGTGTACCCTCAGAGCTGGGCAGGACCAGGGGCTGCAGCTGAGCTGGCAGCCTGAGTGTCTGCAGGTGCAGGGCTTCCAGAACACTTGAGAGCCGGGGAAGAGGGAAATTGCTGCTCTCCAGAGAACGCTGACAGGGCAGGGCGGTGGGACACACTGCAGCCTGCGATGGCAACAGTGTCTCTGTGCCCTCCCCACAGAGCTGGCCCAGCCGCCCGCCCTCCTGGCCCTATCTGATTTTTGCTGCTGGAGAGACAGGTGTCTTAGAGGACTCCGAAACACCTTTGAAATCAAACCAGAAAGACCCTATGCTTTTTAACCTCTTCCTCCCCACAGATCACCTGGCTTTTCTTTCTCGCAAAACACCATCCCTAGCTCTCTCTCGAGCCTTACACCCCAGGTGCGGAGCTGGCGCTCCCCAAACCTTCCCAGCAGGAGAGAAAGGCCTTTTTGTCTGGGCAGAGCTCCCTGCAATTCACCTCCTGTTATCTTTTCACACGCCTTTTGCAATAGCGGTTTTTTTCCACTTCACAAAAGATGGCCCAACAGCTTTTATTTGCAGAAATTGGAAAATGAAGCGTGTCTGGCCCCCACCTCTTTGCCCACTGTGGGCTGAAATTCAAGCTGTGTGAACCCAGCCGGGCTGTGGTGCCCCGGGCAGGCAGACCCCGACGTGCCAGGGGCCCAGGGTGAGGACAGGCCGGGGGCGGGCGGCAGGCAGGGGATGCCAGAACTGTCACTCAGGCTCCCCCAATCCCTCCTGCACTGTGTCAGTGAGCTGAGAGAGCCTGACCTTGAAAAACATGACAGGAGGGGAAACTGAGGCCCAGAGCGGGTTACTGTCCTCTGCTTTCAGTTCTTCTCTGCAGAGAGGGTTGCCAGCACTCTGGGAGGCTGAGGCAGGAGAATTTTGAGTTTGACCCCCAACCTGGGCAACTTAGCAACTTAGTGAGGCCCTGTCTCAAAATAATAAATAAAATATGGGCTTGGGATGTAGCTCAGTACAAAGGGCCTGGGTTCAACCCCTGGCATGTGCCAGGTCACTGAAACCTCTTGAAGAGGGTGCCAACCTTGGGTCCATTTTGCAGACCAGATGGCTGAGGCCCAGAGGCATGAGAAGTCACCCAAGGTCACAACTGCCAGAGACCAAAGTCTGTTGTCCAGAGCTCTCAAAGTCGAGAGCTCTGCGGTCAGACAGCCCCAGATTCCAGCCAGGCTCCACCCTGTAGGGGCTACAGGTGGATTAGGACAGCAAGGAAGAGCTTCTGGGATATTCTAGAACACTCTGTAATATTCTAGAACATTCTGGGCTAGGGGAAATGGCTGCTCTCTGGAGAATTCCAAAGGAGACTGGGTTGGGAGGGGACTGGTAAATTCCAAATGCTCCTTGAGCCTCAGTTTCCCCATCTTCACAGTGAATGATCAGGGAAACCAGGCATGGCCCAGGTTTAACTGGGCCTGGGCAGGAAGATGGAGGGCCCCTTGGTGGGTGAGGTATGGGGACCTGAGGGGCCTCTGCCAGCCCGCTGGTGACCCCAGGCCTGCACCAGCCTCCTGCCACCCACACCACACACCTGGGCCCCGCTCCCTGCTCCTGGCTGCAGGGACAGCCCAGGTGGGAGGCCCAGCTTCCCAGCAGGCTGGGGCAGGGCTGGTCCAGATGCGGGTGCTGCCAGGGGGGATGGGGTGCTCTGTCCCCTAACACCCCGGGGCCCCCACGGTCACCACCTGCATCACAAATAGTGTCTGCGAAGAAAGCATTTCCTTTTCAGAGCTTCTCTTTATCCCTCTTTCTGGAACGTTTTCTGGGGGCTTGGAGGAGCTTGGGGAGCCTCCTGGGAACCCCCCAACTGGCAGCTCCGTCACGCACCTGAACTGGGGCTGGGGGAGCCAGGGGCATCCGAGGCGGCAGAGCCCCCAGCTCGAGGTGCAGGCGGCCTTGCCACATCCCGAACACCGGCCTCAGCTTGTCCCGAGCCCGAGGGAGGGGGTCCCAGGGCCCCATTCTGGGCTTCGGGCCCAGCCCTCTGCCGGGGAGGCTGGCCTGGTGAGCCGTGCCCAGAGAGGGTCGGGAAAGCCCTCCCGCCCCGCAGCACAGCCCTTCGCCCAGAGCTCAGGTGGCCTGGGTTCAAATCCTAGCGCCTACCCTACCTTCCTTCTCCCGCTTTCCAGCTGTGTGAGCAGGTGAGTCCGGGAAAAGCGGGTAATAAAAATTTGATAAGGTCAGGAATGCAATTGTCCCCAGAACTTGTGGTTTGAAGGCATAAGACAAATGACCAGAAGGACAGTGGCGGTGGCCACCTTGTGAGGTAGCACGAGGAGAAAAGGGGGCAGGAGGGGAGGCCACCTGGATGAGGCCAGGTCGGGCGGGCTGTGGGCTGGCAGCCGGGACCCAGGGCCGGCAGAGTTGAGCGGGGTCCTGAGGGTACCTGCAAGCCCCCTTCACCGCCTGTGCTTCACCACACTGGGGCTCAGTGGGGCTGCAAGCCCCCCCTGGGATGGGGGTTCAGTCCAGCCCAGGATCAAAGCTCAGCTCCCCCAGGAGCCCCAGCGCGGGGGTCCAGCCACCCACTGCCCGTGGCGCTGAGGCCAGGTGCCCTGGCCTTTGGGAGTCTGAGGCGGGGTGGGGTGGTGTGTCTGCTCCTGCCCCAGCCCTGACCCGGGGACAGATGGCTACTGCTCCCGGAGGCTTCTGGGGTCTCGGGTCCTGAGCAGGAATGTGGGATCCCCCACCCCAACAGCACCACCCCCACAGTAAGTGGAGCTGAACGGCTAGGCCAGGAGGCCTCCTCTGGCTCCAGTCCCGGGCTGTCAGTGCCACAGGCAGAGGCCTCCTGCCACCTTCCTGGCGCCGCCCCAGGACAGCAGAGCCTGTCTCTGCTCCTCCGGGACATCTAAGTGGCAAGGAGCAGAGGCCCCTTCCCCGGGAGACCCAACCTCCTAGGACCCTCCCCGGATGGGGGCTCACTCCCTGCACAGCCAGGAGCAGGGCACAGACCCAGTGTTGCTGAGCAGAACTGCCTATCCTGTTCTACCTCAGTGACTCCAGGAAGGGGGCAGGGACCCCACCCAATATACAAGGTGTGATCAAAAACTATGATGAATATTTCAAATTTTTTAAACTCTATTACACTTTGGCCATTAATTGCCTTCAAAATCCTCCCTCTCCCTTCGAACACACTCATCCCATTTTTCTTGGCCCTTTCCGAAGCAATTCCGAAGTCCTCTTCTATATCTTTCGTTGTGCTGTCATGGCTGCCTGAATCAGTTCAAAAGTCTGACCTTTCCTGGTCATCTTGACTTTGGGGAGGAGCCAGAAGTCACAAGGTGCCAGATGCATTGAATAAGGTGGAAAAGGACACCTTCATGTTCTTCCGAGCTGCCTCCCTGTTGGACGGAACTCGGCAGCAGCAGTCACCAGATTTTTAATCACACCTTGTAAAGACTCTCAAGAAAGAGCATTCCAGAAGTGTTGTAGAAAGTGGCAAGAACAATGAGACAAGTGAGTTCAAAGTGAGGGAGAGAATTTTGAGGGGGCTTCGTAGCAATGTGACTTTTCCTGCAATACATTTTAAAAAAGGAAATGTTCACTGTGTATTTCACTCACCCCTCATACTTGCAGACATGGCACAGAAACACTTCCATCACACTATGAAGTGGGCAGAGCCTTTGGCCCTCCACTTACATTTAGATTTTTAAAGATATGACCCAATTGCTTCCTTTCTCTTCTCTCCTCTCTTATTTGTCCTTTCCAGGCTGTCAGCCCTAGCAGAGGAAGCAACACAGTGTGGCCTGGATTACCATGGGAGACACAAGCAGCTTCAGGAACCGAAAGAGGGAAGAGGAATCTGATCCAGTTCAGAGGGCCGGGACTGTCTTTCCAGGAGGGCTTTCTGGAAGAGGTGTCATATGCTGAGCTCTGAAGGATGACTGGGAGGTCGGCAGGAAGCAGGGGCCTATACGCACAGATGCAAAAAAATTAATTTTTATTTGTTTTATTTTTTTTGAGACAGGGTCTTGCTGTGTAGTCCAGGCTGGCCTTGAAATCAGTATGTAGCCCAGTCTGGACTTGAACTTGTAGCGATCCTCCTGCCTCGGCCTCCTGAGTGCTGGGATTAGAGTTGTGCATCATGACACCTGGCAGCTCGCTATATTTGAGATTGCAAATGATTGTGAGCAAGGAAGTCTCCCTCCAGGGCTTTGGAGTCCACGTGAGCTGGCTGGCCAGGGGCCTAGGACACAGTGACACTAAGACTGAAAGGCAATGTTATGTTTCAATAAGTCACACAAAACCCAGCCATCCCAGGGATAGGCACTGAATAGACCCAGGTCAGTTGTTTGCAAACACCCGGCCCCAGGAAACTCCCAGCCTCCTGCCCTACTAAGCAGAAGTGATCTGAAGAACAGGGACATTCTTGCAGGTTAAGACCATCTTCTCTCAAAACCAGTCTTCTAGAATTCCTCTGGCCGACCCAGGAAGCTCAGGGGGCTCCCTGAATTTCTCTAGTGACTAAGGGCTCATAGAAGAAAAGACTAGGGGCAGTGGTGCACACCTATCACCTCGACACTCTGGGAGGCTGAAGCAGGAGGATTGCAAGTTCCAGGCCAGCCTGGGCAGCTTAGTGACTTAGCAAGACCCTGTCCCAAAATATAAAAATATAAAAGGCTAGGGATGCAGCTCAGTGCAAAGGCCCTGAGTTCAATCAATCCCTACTACAGCACAAAAAAAAAAAAAAAAAAGGAAGAGAACCTGGAAAAGGAGAGGAAGAGGAAGAAAAAGATTAGTTTTGAGTCACCCTGGCAGCCAGACCTGGGCCTCGGCCGCCACCCAGTGCTGTCGGCTCCTGCGCACCTGCCTGACACCACATCTGCGCCGCGAGCGTCAGCCCTCTGCTTGGCCCCTGGCACAGCCCCTGTGGCCTCATAGCGAGTGAATGCTGCCTCCCTGGCCTGGCCAGATGTGGCTCCGTAAGACCCCAACCTTGGCACCAGCTCTCACCTCTCACTCCTAAAGATGCAGCTTCCTGAGTCTCCCTGGGAGTCTAATGTCCCTGGGCCTCCACTGCCTCAGGGCCTTTGCTGACATTATGCCCTCCACTTGGAAATGCCTTTCTGCCTCTTTTAGAGAAGGAGGAGGGTCTGAGTAGCGCAGGTAGAAGTAAAGGTGGGAAGAAGGAGATTTTGCTCACCAGCCAATCCCCACCTGCCATTCCAAGGAACCCTGGGTGCCCCTCATCACCCACTTTGAGAACCAATGATTTCAGTCAAAATTTGCACTTCTGGAGGAGTTACCTGTGTGCCTCACACAAGGGCACAGATGGGGTCATGAACTTTCTGCACCCCTCCTGTCTAGTCTAATGACACAAATTAGGAAGTGCCAAAATACCTTTTTTTTTGGTACCGGGGATCAAACTCGGGTCTTTGCGCTTGCACAGCAGGCAGCGAAACCACTGAGCTAAATCCCTGCCCCCAAAAATACCTTTCGAAAGATGGGTTGGATCTGTTCCTGACAGGCCACCCTGGGTCACCTGATGACACTGTAGGGAGGTGGACTGAGCCAGGTGTTGGCTGTGCCTACACTTCCTTCTTCCTTCTCTCCTTCGCTCCCTCAGCACCCTGGGAAGCAGCTGTCCCCAGTCCTTGGGCTCCTGTGATTGCCTTGTGGACCCCCAGGTAAGGGCTGTCGGGAAAGACACCCTGGGGGCCTCTAGGCCGGGCCGCTCCCCGCTTCTTCTCTACCCCTGCCCCCTGGCTCTGGTTCATCCCGAAGCTGGGCTGCTCTCAAGGACACTGGGGTCCGAGGCTCGGGAGGGGCCTGGGACTGGGCAGCAGCCTGGGTCCTGGTGGATGGGGCGGGGAAGGGGATGGAGGCCCTGGTGGGTTTGCCAAACCAGGACACTCTGGTGTCGCCTCCCTCTTGGCCGAGCTCTGGATAGAAAACTGCTTCCTAGACCCCCAGAGCCTCCTGGGTGGACTCAGTCTTCCCAACTTCAGATCCTCCCTGCTTCTGCTGATGGAGGAGGGTGGTGTAGTGTGTGTCCATGCGTGGGTGCGTGCGTGCGTGCGTGCGTGCGTGTGTGTGTGTGTGTGTGTATCTTGTTTTGTCTGTGGTGTCCCAACAAAGTGCCAATTTTCACACTGGCATCATGGTCCACACCTGTAATCCCTGCAATCAGAAGGCTGAGACAGGTGGATCCCAACTTCAAGTCCAGCCTGGACAACTTAGCAAGACCCTGTTTCCAAATAATCAGGCAAAACAAGCATCGGTTTTCAGCATTTTTCTTGGAAGAATATCTCGGAGTCAGTGTTGGGTGACATCTCAGTCCAGGACCCCCCCGCTGGAAACTCTCCTGCTCAAGTTCCTGCCCAGCCCTGCCTGGCCCCAAGGACTCCACGGTTTCCTAAAACAACATCATGGGCGTGCAATTCCTCAGCTCGCTGCTTTTCTTTCTTTTTTTGACCACACACCAGCCCCAGTATATTCCAGTCACCATCCCTCTCCATGAGTTGTCCTGTTTTGCATACTTCTGTCCATAGGTCACACACTGTGTGTTCTCTGTGGGTGGCTTCTCTCGCTGACCAAGGCTGATGGTCCATTCATGCCATAGCAGCGGTAGGACTTCTTCCTTTTCGTGGCTCTGTAATGTTCTGCCATGTGGATGGACCACTCTGTAATTACCCATTTGCAGTGGGCCTGGGGTGCATCCACCTTTTGTCTGCTGGGACTGATGCTGCTAATCGGTGTCCAGTGTCCCTTCCGATAGCAGCTTTCCATTTTCTCCTGCAGCCCCATGTGGGAACCACTGGGACATGGCGAGTCTATGGTTAACTTTCTTCCGGGAGATGAAACAGAAATCCAGCCCTGCTGTTTCTTTGCTGTGAGTTCCTTGGTCACAGCTTCGTCCTCTGTGAAAGAGGGATACAAACACTTCCTGTGGCAGATCTCCAACATTAACTGTGTCACTCACGTTCCCCCTAGACGTGGTGGCTCTCATCCATAACGCTCTGTCCTCTCCTCTCCCCCAGCAGCCCTGACCCATGGAGCGGCTCCAGTGTCCCGGGCGGCACTGTCTCTCCGGGCTGCTCTTACAGCTGCTCCTGGCTGTCTGCTTCTTCTCTTACCTGCGAGTGTCACAGGACCATCCCACAGGGTCCCCTAGACCAGGGCCCAGTGCCACGGATCCTGTCCCCACAGCTCCCTGTGGGTCTGCAGGGCTGGCGTCCCCCACACAGCCCACCGGGCCCCGGGCCCTGCTCATCCTGCTGTGGACGTGGCCATTCAACAGCCCGGTGTCTCTGTCCCGCTGCTCGGACATACGGCCGGGCACAGCCCACTGCCACATAACCGCCAACCGCAGCGTGTACCCCGGGGCAGACGCGGTCATCGTACACCACCGGGAGGTCAGCTACGGGCCCAAGACAAAGCTCCCACCCTCACCTCGGCCACCAGGCCAGCGCTGGGTGTGGTTCAGCATGGAGTCGCCCAGCCACTGCAGCCAGCTGCGGGCCCTGGATGGCTACTTCAACCTCACCATGTCCTACCGCAGCGACTCAGACATCTTCACGCCCTACGGCTGGCTGGAGCCCCGGGAAGGCCACCCCACTGCCCTGCCAGTCAACCTCTCGGCCAAGACCCGGCTGGTGGCCTGGGCTGTGTCCAACTGGAAAGAGAACTCAGCCAGGGTGCGGTACTACAACCAGCTGCGGGCGCACCTCCGGGTGGACGTGTACGGCTCGCGCCACCTGCCGCTGCCCCACAAGGCCATGCAGGAGCACCTGGCCCGGTACAAGTTCTACCTGGCCTTTGAGAACTCGCAGCACCCCGACTACATCACGGAGAAGCTCTGGAAGAACGCACTGCAGGCGCCCGCTGTGCCCGTGGTCCTGGGCCCCAGCCGGAGCAACTATGAGCGCTTCCTGCCGCCCGACGCCTTCATCCACGTCGACGACTTCCCGAGCCCCCAGGCCCTGGCGCAGCACCTGCTGGCACTGGACAAGGACGATGCCCGCTACCTGAGCTACTTCCGCTGGCGGGAGACGCTACGGGTGGGCACCAGTAGCTGGGCCCTGGCTTTCTGCAAGGCCTGCTGGCGGCTGCAGGAGGGGCCCAGGTACCAGACGGTGGGCAGCATTGCTGCCTGGTTCACATGATGCAGCCAGCCTGGCCTCCCCGGGGAACTCACCTGTGGAGACTCACCTGGGTGGGCCACACCTGAGGGGGGATGCACCTCCCAGTGTACTTACCTGCAGGGAGTCTCAACACTGGGGGACTCACTTAACTGCGGGGTCTCACCTGTCTGGGGTCCCATCTGCCCTGGTCTCACCTGCTGCGGGAATCACCTGTGGGGTTTCACCAATCTGGGGTCTCAGTGCCTGGGGACTCAACTGTTGGGATCTCACCTGTCTTGCGTCTCACCTGCTGAGGACTTACCTGCTGGACTCACCTTCCTAGGCTTCACCTTCGGGAGTCTCACTTATTTGGGGTCTCATTTTCCTGGGTCCAACCTGCAGGGCCCTCACTTGTCTGGGATCTCACCTTTGCAGGACTCACCTGCTGGCAATGTGGCTCCTGGGGATTCACCCACCTGGGTCTCACCTGCTGGGGAATTACCTGTGTGGCTCTCACCTCCCTGGGGCCTCACCTTCAGGGCACTTTGCAGACATCCCCATACCTAGGACCATGATGGCAAAGCTATGACACACATGCCACAGCGTGCACACAGAGTCCTCTCTGTGATGGCATCGTGAGTTGTTTTTTCTAAACCAAAACCTTGGTATTCGGGTTTAATGGTAGTGTTGGCACTTTGTGATAAATACATGGGTTTTGGGGTGCAGTTTGGCCACTTGGTCTCTAAGAGTTCGCCAGCACTGGTCTAGGATGTCACCTGCTGCTCAACTCTGCTCCAGAACCGGCACCCTGGGACCTCACCTGCCAGCGGCCTCACCTGCTGGGGGACACATTGCCTACTGGTTGTTACCCTACATGAGCCTCCCTGCCCTGCGGGGGACCTTGGCTGTGGTAGCCAGGCTGCGGGGACCTCATCCCATCTGACCTACCAGGGACGGCTCCTCCAGCTTCTGACAGCCCTGCCATGGTTTCCTGCCAGTGGGCCATGCAGACAGGCCCTCCTGTCCCTATTTTCCACATGGGTGTGACAAAAGGAAAACCGATGTGTCCTCTCCTTGTTCCAGAGTAGCAGCTCTCACCACAGGTTGCTTTTGGCCAGAACCAGGGACACTGGGTGACATCCAGAGATATTTCTGATTTTCACATCTGGAGGAATGATGTCATCTAGTACAGGGTTGATTCCTGTCCGTGGCCTCTTAAGAACCAGGCCACACACCAGAAGGTGAGTGGCAGACCAGTGACCAAAGCTCCCTCTGTATTTCCAGCCACTCCCCGCCACTCCCTGCCACTTCAGCCACTCCCTGAGCTCTGCCTCCTGTCAGATCAGCAGGACATTAGGTTCTCAGAGGAGCACAAAGCCACTGCGAACTGTGCATGTGTGGGAATGAGGTTGAGTGAGCCTTATGAGAGTCTAATGCCTGATGATCTGAGGTGGAGCTGAGGTGGTGATGCCAGCCCTGGGGAGCGGCTGCAAATACAGTTTAACATTAGCAGAGGTGTGACTACACAGAGGCCATAAATCAATTGCTCGCAGACTCATAAGAGAACCTTATCAGTGAGTGGCAAGTGACATTGAGCTGTGTCTGGTGGCAGGCTTTGTAGTGGCAAGTGAGTTGATGTAATTCAATGGTACAGCTTCATCCAGGGGCAGGCTTTAAGTCAGAATCTGACACTTAGTTTAGTCTGCATGTGGCCCTCTCATTATTTTATTGACCATTTCCACCTGCACTTCTTTTTTGGACCGAGAACTTGTTTTAGTCACAGTTTTGGTGAGCCTACAAGCTAACCCTAGCCAAAATGAGTTAAAAATAAATGTCACTGGAGAGCCTCTTTGAATACAGGGAAAGACCCAACGATGGGCCCGCAAAAGACTCTAAGATTGGCGATGAAAAGAAAGCTGCAATTAAAAGAAACAAACACCAAGAGCCCTCTTTAAAGTACTAGCTGATGCCAGGATGAGATTTACATTCTCCAAGCCACTTTGTGCAATATGTGGTGACCAGCTATCCAGCAAAGCCAGGACACCTTCAAAACTGCTTTGCCACTTGGCAACCAAGGACCTTGCATTAAAAGATAAGTCTCTGGAGTTTTTGAAAAGAAAAAAATGAAGGACAGAAGCAGTTATGGAAGCAGTTATGGAAGCCCACTTCATCCAGTGTCTGCATGGGAGCCTCATTCTTAGCTGCTCCCGGAATGGCTAAAGCTAAGGAGCCCTTTAGCACTGGTGAGGAGCTGACCCCGGCTGCTGCTGAAGTCATCTGTTGTAAAATTTTAGGAGAGGCTCCAGTTCAAAAAGTGCAGGTGTTCCTGTTTCAGCTAGCACCGTAACTGGAGGAATTGATGAAATAGCAGAGGATAATGAAGCACAAATGTTAGGATTAATAAGTCTCTCCAGTAACACAGCCTAGGTTGATGAGTCTATGGTGTTGACCATAAGGACTGTTTTTGTGTGCTACATTTTCAGAAGGATGTGCATGAAGATATGTTTTGTGTACTTTGTTATTGTTGTTGCTTCGTACCAGGGATTGAACTCGGGACCTTGTGCTTGCACGGCAGGTGCTGTGCCTCTGAACTAAATCTCCTGCCCCTGTTATGGGAACTTTGGTTGCCAACCAGCACCAACTGTGGAACTGTTCAAGTTTTTGAAGGATTACCTATCAGCGAAGCTGGGTCGGTCATTTTGTGTCATTATGTGCCTGCAGGGAGCAGCTACCATGACTGAATGGCTTTCTGGTATCCCTTCTCAGGTCAAACAAGTTGCTTCTGAATGTGAGTCTATGTAATGTGTCATCCACCGCAAAAGGCGGGCTAGCTGAAAAATGTCAACTGAACTCAGCAATGTTTTGCATGACCTGATTTAAATTACTGTGATTGTTGATTATGATATGTCAACTTCACTTGAATAAGAACTGCCTAGCAGGTTAGTAGGCTCTGGGTGTGTCTGTGGATGCGCCACATGTAGACTGGCAAACTAAGGGGGACAACCTATCCCAAATGTGGCTGGAGCCAAACAATAGGCTTGTGGCTTGCACAGTGTAAAAAAGGAAAGAAGGAAGTTTTTCTCTTTCTTGGAAGAGCCCCGGTCTTCACCATTTCCTTTGGATATTGCTCTCCAGTTTTTTGTTTTTTGTTTTTCACTCTTCCAGTGCCGACTCTTCAGTCTTCCAATACAGACACATCAGTGACTCTACAGTGAGCTTCCAGGCATTCGACCTTCAACTGCTACTGTGTCCTCGAGGTCTCCAGTGTGCAGGTGGCCATTTTTCATTCATTTCTGATCCCGCATCATCCTGCATTGGGGCTCTCCTGATCCTGTCAGCCTCCCTAATAAATTCCTTTGTATATTACACCTAGATTTTATATTGATTCTGTTCCTCCAGAGAAACTCAACCAATAATATGATCAACCAACCATATTAAAGCACATGTCCTCAACTGATGTTCATGCAGCTCTGTGAGAAATTGGACTCAGAGCACATTCATTTTCTCTACATACTGAAATTAGATGGCTTTCTAAAAGTAGACCACTGGCCAGTTTGTGAGGTATGAGAGTGGCACCAGAGATTTCCTTTAGAAAAACAGTCACCACTGGCCACACATTTGAGTGACACTGAATAGGTCTCAATACTTGCCTACTTTTTTTTTTTGGTACCAGGGATTGAACTCGGGTCCTTGTGCTTACGCAGCAGGCAGCGAAACCACTGAGCTAAATCCCCGGCCCTATACTTGCTTACTTTTGTGAAATATTTAACCTGTTCAGTGAACTAGCCTGTGACTTCAGGAGACAATGAAAACTGTGTTCAAGTCAGCAGATAAAGCGGCTGCATTCAAGGCCAAACTGCAATTATGGGGGCTCAGAGTGAACATTGGGGATCTTGACATGTTTCAAACATTAGCAAAGATTTTGAAAGAGACAGAGCCAGGACCTTCTTTCTCTCAGCTGGTGCATGATCACCTATCTCAGCTTTCAAAGAGATTTGTCATTACTTCCAAACCACAAGAGGCCCCAAAACTGGGAAGGAATGGATTCATGACCCAGTTGTAAGTCAAGTCATTCAGCTTTTTCCATGTTAGAAGAGGAGCAACTGCTTGAGATTGCAAATGAGAGTGGACTTCAAAGAATGTTTGAGACAAATTCAAGTCTCTGTACATTTTGGATAAAAGTCAAGGTAGAATACCCAGAGGTTGCCACAAAAGAATAGAATAGCTGCCCATGGATTTAGCTCAGTGGCGACACACCTGCACTGCAAGCGCTAAGGTCCTGAGTTCAATCCCTGGTACAAAAAAAAAAAAAAAAAAAAAGAATAGAATAGCTGGCTTCCATTTCCAGCATCCTATCTTTGTGAAGCAGGGTTTTCTGCAATGACAGTAACTAAAAAGAGATTATGGAATAGACTGGCCATAAGGAACATACCCAGGGTCCTGCTGTCCTCAGTCACCCCCCTATGGGACCATCTAGCTGCAGGAAACCAAGCTCAGGGCTCTCGGTGATCTGTATTTGTTTTTGTTTTTGTTTTTTTGTGGGGTTTTTTGGTACCGGAAATCGAACTCGGGTCCTTGTGCTTGCACAGCAGGCAGTGAAACCACTGAGCTAAATCACCGGCCCTTATATTTGTTTTTTTTAGACAAGGTCTCGCTATGTAGTTCAGGATGTTTTGAACTCACCATGTAGCCCAAGCTGGTCTCAAACTTACAGTGATCCTCCTGGTTCAGCCTCCTGAATGCTAGGATTACAAACGTGCACCACTATGCCAGGCTCATTGATCTGTATTGTGATGAGCTGTATAATTATTTTACTTTTTTTTTTTTTGGCACTGGGGATCGAACTTGGGTCCTTATGCTTGCAAGATAGGTGGTGTAACCACTGAGCTAAATCCCCAGCCCCTGTAATTATTTTATTAAATATTATAATGTAATAGTAGAAACCATGCACTAGATAGAATGCACTTGATAATCATAAAACTGCTGACAGTAAGTTGAAGGTTCCTTTGCTCAGTTCACATGGAAATCATGAATTGGCAAAGTGCAGCTCTACTAGCAGTACTGATGTCACCAGATGACATCCGATAATGCTGGAGGCCAACAGTTAACACAGCTGGCTGCTGGTCAGTGCTGCTTCCAGCTGCTGCTGGCTACCACAGGCTTATGCTGGACACTATAAGTCAACTCTACCTAGTGCTGGTCTCTGCTGCTGATCTTCATTGGCTGCTCGTCTCTGGAGCTCTGCAGGGCTAACAGCCCTTCGTGTCTATTGTTCTTTCTTTTGAGACCACTGCTCTGTCCACACGACAGGATAAGGATCCTGAGTAGATCTGCAGGACTTTTGGAGCCCATACTACCTGAGAAATAAATCAAGAGCAGGTTTACAGGATCCCAAAGCAAGTCTATTTTAACAGGGCCTGTGCTGCAGCACAGGGGTCAGTGTCCTGGAGGGAGCCCTCCTACACTGACCCCAGAAGTGTGTGCAGAGTGCTGCTTATATAGCAGCTGTAGGCCTGTGATTGGTCCAAGCATAGGGCTGTGATTGGTGCAGTGCTCCAGGACAGCCTCAGCAGTCATGGTGATGGTCAAGGGAGGGGGCAGGGCTGAAAGCAGGGAATCTTCTGGAAGGCCAGCTGAGGGGTTGGGTTGCTAACAATGGGCCCAGATACTTCCCCCCCTGGTCTCAGCTACACCAGGGCACCTCTCTCTTCTTCAAAGGGCAGCAGCAGCACATCTGAAGTAGCCAGAGCAGGGGAGGAGCACTCAGCTCACAGTGGAACTGCACTGTGTTAGAGTGGAGTGGATAACAGTGGCTGCTAGATAGCCAGGGAGGACACTGAAGCAAACTGTCTCGGTCCATGAGGGGAGAGGGGGACAAAGGGGAGGGGGGGGGTGGCTGCCGCTGGCCAAGCCACGCCCTCCTCCAGCCATCACAGAAAAATAGGAGAGTCGGGTGCTTCGCCTCCATCTCAAAACCATCCCTGCCTTCTGGTCCATGGAAAAACTGTCTTCCACAAAATGAATAGTTGGTGCCAAAAAGGTTGGGAACACCTGCCTTAAAATAAATGTTTTCATACCATTTACAATGTGTTACCCACTGCATGCCGTCTACAGACGCTTGGTGTCTACGGGAGGATGTGCAGGTTCTGTGGAAATCGTCTCCCTGTCACACAAGGGACCTGGGCACCTCTGCGTTTCTGTACAGACCTGAAGATCTGGAATCCATTCCTCTGGTGGCCAAGCTCATCCAGTGCTCCAACTGTCTTGCCCACTTCCTTCCCACTGTCTCCTCGGGCTCTGGTATGCAGCAGGCTGTGCCTGGATGGACAGAAGGAGAGGATAGGATCAGGCAGAAGCAAAGGTGGAAAGGTGAGGATGCTGCTTCTGTCCTGCATCCCAAGGAACCCTGGGACCCCCAGTGGAACCCACTCTGAGAACCACTGGTTCCACTGCAACTTTTCACTTGTGGCCTAAGGCCACACAACCTGTCATAACGCCAGGGTGGGGCCTTGAACTTTGGACAGCACTCCTACTGAGTTTAACTGGGATGAATGAGGACAGCCCTGCAATTGGCTGTGTGAGAGGCGAACTTTGTACACAATGGCACCCCCCTCCCCGGTCACCTGACCAATGGTACAGGGAGCTGGACTGAGCTAGGCATTGGGTGTGGCCATGCTTCCTCCTTCCTTCTCCTGTTTGCTCCATCAGCGCCCCAGGAAGCAGCTGTCCCTTGTCCTTGCCCCAGGTAAGAGCTGGTCAGGAAAGATTCCCACCCACCCCAGCATGCAGGGGGCCCTCTAGGCCGGGCCTCTCCCCATCTCTTCTCTGCCCCAGCCAGCAGCCCAGCTGCTCCCAAGGACACTGGGGTCCAGCGATCAAGGAGGGGCCTGGGGCTGGGCAGCAGTCTGGGTCACCAGCTGGGTTCTTCCAGGGTCCAGGTAGACAGGGCAGGGAAGAGGACAGAGGTCCTGGTGGGTTTGCCAAGCCAGGACACGCTAGTGTCGCCTCCCTCCTGGGTAAGCTCTGGATAGAAACCTGTTCCTGGGACCCCCAGAGCCTCCTGGGTGGACTCAGTCTTCCCACCCTCAAATTCTCTCTGCTTCTGTTGCTGGGAGGAGAAGGCTTGGGATGCAGGGTGTTTGTGTGAGTGTGTGTGTCCTGTGTGTGTCTTGTTTTCTCCATGGTATCCCACCAAAGTGGCACTTTTAGCTTGGTTGGTGGTGCACACCTATCTTCCCAGCACTCAGTATGCTGAGACAAGAGGATTTCCAGTTTGTGGCCTACCTGGGCAACTAACCAAGACCCTGTCTCCAAAATAAGCAGAAAAAAAGGAGCATTTATCAAATTTTTTAGGGAAAATATTTTGATGTCAGGATTGGGTAACATCTCATCCCAGGCTTCCCATCTCACAATTGGCTAGCCCTTTTTAAGTTTTCTGTTTAGGGACAGGATCTTCCTAAGGCACACAGGTGTCC
The DNA here is from genome assembly GCF_000247695.1 of Heterocephalus glaber. The sequence continues at coordinate 4,352,607 of NW_004624828.1, forward strand.
AGGTTGGGCTGGAACTTGTGACCCTCCTGCCTCACCCTCCAGAGTGCTGGGATGACAGGTGTGCTCCACCACACCCAGCAATAGAACCAACTCTATTCAGTGATCATTTGTACATACTTTTTTAGTCTTAATTTTTATTAATTTCTGCTCTGATATTTATAATTTTTTCCCTTTCATTAATTTCAGATTTGGATTCTTCTTGTCTTTCTATTTTATTTTAACCACTAGTATTTATTGACAGAATGAACAATACAATTTTAATGGGACAGTAAGGCACAACTGTGGATTAAAACAGTGTGCTATACAGCCAAGCAGGGGGAAAGCCATAATCTTAGGAACTTTAAATGTACAAACCAAGGACCTTCTGACTCCTAACAGGTCACTATCATACAGTTCTTCCCTTTTACATAATTCCTGTATTACTTCATGTTGATCATGAAGCCAGAGTGATACTGTGAGACCTGAGTGACTCCATTTTAAAATTTTGGCCCCATTTTAGAGTAAAGGTGGCCTGGACATAAATTCTAGTTCCAAAAAAACCCACAAGATGCACTTTGGCCACCTGCCTGTGATAATGTTCAGCAGTCCCCTAACAACTAGCCTAGCGACAGCTAATCGGTAGCTGCCTCAATGTCCCAGATGCTCTTCTCGTTGGCCTGCAACAGCTAATCAGTAGTTACCCCAATACCCCAGTATCCCAGATGTTCTTTTCGATGACTTGAGCAGCCGTTTGCAGTTCAGCGCGCAAGGCCCAGCCAATTAGGTTTAAACTTTCAAAACTTGCTAAATGCTAGCCAATTGCGTGATTTGCATGTGATTTGAAACCCCGCGCCTTTTCAAAACCCCACGCCTTGCTGTAACCTCTATAAAAACCCCTAATGTTTTAGAGTCAAGACTCTCAATCTTGACCCGCTGCATCGGTGACAGTTGAGAGTCCCTGCTCGAGCTTAAATAAACGACCCTCGTGTGCTTACATCGAAAACGGCTTCCTGGGGGTCTTTGGGACTTCGCGATCTGGACACAACATTTGGGGGCTCGTCCAGGGTCCCCAAGACCCTCAGGATCTCTGTACTGGAGGGTCGACACTGACTGGTGAGTGTCTGGTGTCTCCTTGTTTGTCTGCATTCCAGGGGGCCCAATTCTGAGTAGGTCGGGCAATGGTCTAGGCGGACGTGCTGCGAGGGCCGCTGACCCGGGATTCCTGGAAGACGTTCCGGATCCGTCAGGAGGGGACAAAAGTGCCCCATGAGTACGAGTCTGTGAGACTCCTAGGGGGACGGTGCGGGTTGCTCCCGCAGTACGGCGTGAGGCCGAAGTCCCATTTTTTTTGGTGTTGCCTCCAATTGGGTGGAGGACAATTTTGTCTTGCTTTTTCCTGCTGTTGTGTTGTCTGTTTATTGTGGTGACTTGGACTGAGACGATGAGACAGACTGCGACCACCCCCCTGTCCCTCATGATGGACCACTTTGGAGAGGTTAGGGAGCGCGCTCATAGTCTAAATTTAGAGATAAAAAAGTCTAGACTTGTCACCCTGTGTAGCTCGGAGTGGCCTTCCTTTGAGAAGAGATGGCCCCCTGCCCCCGAGGGAACTTTTGATTTGCAGATCACATGGAGGGTCCGTGGAGCTGTTTTCCGTCCCTACACCGGACATCCTGATCAGGTCCCCTACATTGTCACTTGGGAGAGTCTAATCTGTAACCCACCCCCATGGGTCAAGCCCTTTCTGCCTCCACAGAAACAGCAGCCGGAGGTAATCCTGACAGCCTGTGAGAAGACTCCCAGGGAGCGCGACGGAAAAAGGCAAACCGAGACCACGCCGCTTTACCCGGTCCTCCAAGGAGGAACCGAGGAAGATCTCCTTTCCCCCGCTTTCAACTCTCTCTTTACTCCCCCACAACAACAGGCGGGGAGAGAGGTCCCGGCCCCCGCCAGAGCAGGGGAGGAGGGGCCGGCACCGGGTGCGGGCAGCGGGGATGGCCCCGCCCAGAACACTCGCCACCGGCGCGCCGTCTCGCTAGCGGACTCTACTGTTTTCCCGCTGAGAGCGATAGGGCCTCCTGATGAACATGGTAACCAGCCTCATCATTACTGGCCCTTCGCCACCAGTGACCTTTACAACTAGCGTACTCAGCACGCCAAATTCTCTGATAACCCTAGGGATTTAATTAACCTGTTAGAAACTGTCTTGTTCACCCATCAGCCCACCTGAGATGATTGTTAACAACTTCTCCAAGCCCTTTTTTTTTACCTCCGAGAAAAGAGAAAGGATCCAAGGGCAAGCCATAAAATCAGTGTTGGGAAGAACAGAGGGCCCACTTGATGAACAACACCGGGCCCGTATTGAGGCACAACTTCTGTCCACCCGTTCCCCATGACAAGTTAATTCCTGGGGCGGGAGAGAAGCTCTCCAAAACTACCGTCAGCATCTCCTAGCTGGCTTGAGGGGAGCCACTCGAAAGACTACCAATTTGAGCAAGGTAAGCAAGGTCCTTCAAGGACCTGAGAAATCCCCTTCTGCCTTTCTGGAGCGTCTGTTGAAAACATACCATACGTATACTCCAATTGACCCAGATGCCCCTACAAATCGACAGGCAATTAATTTGGCTTTTGTTACTCAGTCGGCCCCAGATATTAGAAAGAAACTGCAGCGGATGAAAGGATTTGAGAGAGAGAATAAAAAAAAGTTGATGAGTGTGGCAATAAAGGTGTTTAACAATAGAGATCCTTTTGAGGATAAAATGGCTAAAAAGATAAAAAAGGAGAACATTACAGCCTTGGCAGATAGAGGTTTTATCTGAAAGGAATACAGAAAAAAATAAAAAAAAAAAGATTGGTGAGGCCAAGGTGGAGATCTCCAAACACATCCACTGACTCCAGAAAGCCAGCATCTTGATCCCTTGCTAGACAGCCTGGAATACACCACTGCTTCCCGTAAAAAAGCCTGACACCTCAGACTTCAGACAGGTACAAGATTTATAAAAAGTAAACAGCCAGGTGGAGACTGTTCACCCAACAGTACCAAACCCCTATACTGTGTTGAGTCTCGTCCCTCCCGGTCCTGTGTGGTACTCAGTATTAGACCTTAAAGATGCATTTTCAGCCTGCCTCTAGCACCTGTGAGCCAGCCCCTCTTTGCCTTCGAATGGACTGACCCAGACACCGGAACAACCGGACAGCTGACATAGACCCGGCTGCCGCAGGGATTCAAAAACTCCCCACTCTGTTTGGAAAAGCTCTCAGCAAAGATCTGCAAGAGGGAAAAAAAAGTGTTTCCCCACGTGACTATTCTTCAGTATGTTGATGACCTCCTGGTGACGACTTCAACTGATAAAAAATGCATTGCAGCCACCAAGGGCCTCCTGAAAGCCCTCCAGAAACTGGGATATCAGGTGTCCTGAAAAAAAGCTCTACTCTGCCTGATCGAGGTAACCTACTTGGGCTATATTCTTAAAAAGAGAAAAAAGAGGCTGGCAGAATCGAGAGTATCTGCAATTCTCCAGATTCTGAAGCCAGGCTCATAAAAACAGGTGCGAGAGTTCCTAGGGGCAGTTGGCTATTGCAGGATTTAGATTCCTGGCTTTTCTGAGATTGTCAAACCCCTACATGAGGCCACTGCGGGAGGAAATACACCCCTCGAATAGACTGAGGCTTGCCAGCAGACATTTCAATTGCTTAAGACTGAACTTGCATCAGCACCAGCCCTGGCATTGCCAGAATTAAACAAGGCCTTTACCTTGTATGTGACAGAGAAAAATGGGGTGGCTAAGGGAGTGATTACTCAGCTTTTGGGGCCATGAAAGCGGCCTGTGACGTACCTCTCAAAAAAGCTCGACCCGGTGGCCCAAGGGTGGCCTAATTGTTTGAGGACAATAACAGCAGCAGCTGCTTTAACCCGAGAGGCTGACAAATTGACCTTTGGACAGGATTTAACTTTGATCACTCCCCATGCCATTGAGCCCTTGTTAAACAGCTCACCTAGCAAATGGCTGTCTAATGCCAGACTGTTACAATATCAAGGACTCTTATTAAAACAGCCACACATTAAGTTTGCCACCACCGCTGGCCTCAATCCGGCTACTCTACTCCCAAAATCTGACGAACAAATGCCCATCC
>NW_004624828.1:4374969-4389013 GCF_000247695.1 Heterocephalus glaber
TATATATGCATATATATAAATCTTGAAAGGGTAATACTGTTGATTAGAAAAATCCATAAAAATAAGAGTTCTACCACATCATATATATGCGCTCATTCATTTTGCGTCTCCACTCCCCCCACCAAGCAGCTTCCACTGAATCTTTTCTTTCTTGTTTTGGAGGCAAGGTGTCACGAGGCAGTCTAGCCTGGGCTCAAACTCCTGAGCTCAGGCAATCCTCCCGCCTAGCTGGAAGTACAGGTGCACGCCACCATCCAAGCAGCTTTCAAAGTAGAATTGGAAGACATAAAAAAGTCTATACTTAGGGACCAGGGATTTAGCTCAGTGGTTCTGCTGCCTGCCTCGAAAACCCAAGGTCTGGAGTTTGATCCCCGGTACCAAAAAAAAAAAAAAGTCTATACTTCTCATGTGAAATAACGAAGATACTGAGAAAATAAACTTTAAAATAACATACTCTCAAGCATTAATTAATAAAATTTTTAATTACTACTCAAGCTAAGAGGCTCCTCTGGGTCCTCCTGCAGTAGGGGTCCGCGGATCAGAGCAGGGGCCTGTTGCAACAGCGGAAGTGGTCTTAGGTACGAAACAGGGCTGGTGGCTCATAGGTGGTGTGCTGTGTCCTCGTGGGGGACGACTTGTTAAACAAGGAGAGCACACTGATGGTGTGCAGGAGCTTTTTGAAGGCCCTAGGGAAGGTCCCCAGCTCTGCCACGTCCCTGGCGACCTGTTCCTCCATCCTGGCCACGCTGCCGCCCACCATGCGCATAAAGGCCTCGAGCTTGTCGATCTGGCCGTAGATGCGCCTCATCTCCCCGGCCTTGGCGCAGACCCGGGACACGACTTCGCTGACCACTTGCAACGAGTCGCCACGGATCATTTCCAGCATGCCCAAGAACTCCTCCACTCTGGCTAGAGGGTCTTCGAGGCTGGCGTCCAGGGCCTCCACCTCGGGCCGCGCCCTTCGCCCGGGGAAGCAGGCAGGCGGTGTAGCCCGCGGCGGCGCGGCGCAGCGAGGACAGGTCGCGGCTGGGAGAGCCGTCCTAGGCGGCCACTTCCTCCCAGGGCTCCGAGGGGCTGCTGTGGCTCTGCGACACAGCTTCTGGTGCGGCGCCCCCTTGTTCCTGATTTTAGAGTGAAAGCTTTCAGTTTTTGTCCATTTAGTGTGATGTTGGGTGTTGGTTTGACATAGATGGCTTTTATCAGATTGAGATAAAGACCATCTAATCCAGTTTTCTGTAGAGTTTTTTTTTTTTTTTTTTTTTTGTACCGGGGATCGAATTTGGGTCCTTGCGCTTGCGCAGCAGGCGGCGAAACCACTGAGCTAAATCTCCGGCTTCTGTAGAGTTTTGGGGGTTTTTTGTTTTGTTTTGTTCTGTAGAGTTTTAATCACGAGTGGATGTTGGACCTTGTCAAATGCTTTTCTGCATCTACTGAGATGATCATGTGGTTTTTGTCCTGGGCACTGTTAATATGGTATATTACATTTATTGATTTGCATGTTGAACCATCCCTGCATCCCTGGGATGAATCCTACTTGGTCATGGTGTATAATCTTCTTGATGATTTGCTGCATTCTGTTTGTCAATATTTTTTGAGGACTTTTACGACTATGTTCATTAGGGAGATTGGCCTGTAGTTCCCATTTTTGGTTGGATCTTTCTCTGGTTTTGGTTTCAGAGTAATACTTGCTTCCAGGGATGAATTTTGGAGCTTGCTTCCCTTTCACTTTTGTTGAAGAATTTGAGAAGTAGCAGGAGGTCTTCACTAAATTTCTTGTAGAATTCAGCAATGAATCTGTCAGGGTCTGGGCTTTCTTTGTGGGCAGGTTTTTATTACATCAACAATTTCATTGATTGATATTGCTTTATTTAGAATTTTTATATCTTCTTAATTCAGCTTTGGTAATTCATATGTATCCAGGAATCTCTTTTTTTCTTCTATGGTTTCCATCTTATTAGAATACAAGTTCTCAGCCACCTCCACCATTGCCTCCTCGGCCTGGGCTGTTCACTGCTGCATGAGGAAGCAAGGCAGGGCTCCAGGAGATGCCAGGGAGCCTGACTCAGTGACTGAGGACAAGACGATGGAGCTCACGATAAGTAATCATTTGTGATTGTCTCCAGAAAGAGGCCATCTATCAAAAAGAAAATGACTTGTGGGGGCAGGGATTTAGCTCAGTGGTTTCGCCGCCTGCTGCGCAAGAGCAAGGACCCGAGTTCGATCCCTGGTACCAAAAAAAAAAAAAAAGAAAAGAAAAGAAAATGACTTGTGTATTAAATATTTTGACCAGTGATCTGAATCAGATCAAGTGGAATTTGTGGAGCATCTTACTTCACGAATGTGTCATTACCAGCATGGGCAGATTAACTCTTACCTGAAGCCCATGTTGCAGCAGGATTTTATCACTGAGTTACCAGGGCAAGGTTTAGATCACATAGCAGAAAACATTCTTTCCTACCTGGATGCCAGATCTCTGTGTGCAGCAGAGCTGGTATGCAGAGAATGGCAGCGAGTGATCTCAGAAGGAATGCTTTGGAAGAAGCTTATTGAATGAATGGTACACAATGATCTTCTATGGAAAGGACTTTCAGAAAGAAGAGGGTGGGATCGGTACCTTTTAATTCAGAACACAGAGGGCTGGGGATTTAGCTCAGTGGCGCCACTGCCTGCCTTGCAAGCCCAAGGTCCTGAGTTTGATCCCAGTACCAAAGAAAAACAAAAACAAAAACCAGACCCACAGATGGCCCTCCCAATTCATTTTATAGGTCATTATACCCAAAGATTATTCAGGACATAGAGACTACAGAATCTAACTGGCGTTGTGGATGACACAATTTGCAGAGGATTCAGCGCTCCTCTGAAAATAGTAAAGGTGCCTACTGTTTACAGTGTGATGATGAAAAAATTATCAGTGGCTTACAAGATAATTCTATTAAGATCTGGGATAAAACTAGCCTGGAGTGTTTAAAAGTGTTAACAGGGAGCACAGGCTCTGTCCTCTGTCTCCAGTATGATGAACGTGTCATTGTAACTGGCTCTTCAGAATCTACAGTGAGACTCTGAGATGTGAACACAGGCAAAGTTCTTAACACATTGATCCATCACAATGAGGCTGTGCTGCACTTGTACTTCACCAATGGACTGGCAGTGACTTTTTCCAAGGAATGCTCCATTGCTGTGTGGGGTAGGGCTCTGCTGCTGATATCACTCTATGCCGAGTCCTGGTTGGCTACCGTGCTGCTGTCAATGTAGTAGACTTTGACGATAAGTATGTCATCTCCACCTCTGGAAACAGGACCATCAAAGTCTGGAGCACCTGTGAATTTGTGCACACTCTCAATGGGCACAGGTGAGGCATTGCCTGTCTCCCGTACAGGGACCGCCTGGTGGTCAGTGGATCGTCAGAAAACACCATCAGGCTTTGGGATATCGAATGTAGTGCCTGCTTAAGAGTCCTAGAGAGGCATGAAGAATTGGTCCGATGCATCCGGTTTGATAATAAGAGAATTGTCAGCAAGGCCTATGATGGGAAAATTAAAGTTTGGGACTTAGAAGCTGCCCTTGAACCTCGAGCCCCAGCAAGCACATTGTGTTTGCACACCTTGGTGGAACATTCTGATTGTGTGTTTTGATTACAGTTTGATGGTTTCAAATCATCAGCAGCTCCCATGATGACACTATTTTGATTCGGGATTTCTTAAATGTGCCTCCTGGTGCCCAGAATGAGACCTGTTCTCCCTCCAGAACATACACTTAAACCTCCAGATAACAGTCTGCACTTTCACCCTTTTCAGGGTTTCCTAGTCTTCAACTACTGGCTACATGGTTACCAAATGCCTATGGGAGTTCATTCACAGCTGAGTTATGAAGTTGGACTGGTTCTAGACCCTGGGTAGATGCAAAGCAGACTCACTCTTCAAGTACTGACATTTCTCACCTCTGATCCGGGATCTACTTTGAGAAGGATACTTTAGCTTCACCAACTTCCAGTAGAACAGAAGCCCACTTCCTACGCCCATCCATGAAAAAAATCATGCTTCAAATGTAAATTGTTCATATAAAGGAACATAACAGTCTGTTTTACAGAAGTAAATTAACCATCAAGAGAAGACTAGAGGGTCCTGGGATTTAGCTCAGTGGTTCCATTGCCTGCCTCGAAAGCACAAGGCCGAGTTTGATCCCTGGTACCAAAAAAAAAAAAAGAAAGAAAGAAGACTTGGCCTCTAATTTATAATGCTTTGCACTTTGGTCTGATATTAAGAAGCAGCATTCGTCTTCAGTGAAATTTTGGGTCCCAAACACCTACCCAGAATGTCCAGGGCTTTCCTTTCAGAAGTTAGCATTCTCCTTTTGACTGTCCAAGTCATTATGAATTTTGACTTGTATTAGGAATATACACGGTGGACAAAGGAAAAATCTCTCTGGATTGTTTTAGCAATATTTTTTGGATTACACTTTTTTTCTGTACTAGTTTCTTTTAATTTAAAGAACTATCAGCCAGTTATATAATCTCTCTACAGGTAATATGTCTCTTTTCTTTTATTAACTGTTCTTTGCTCCCAGTCCTCTCCTGATATTTGGTAGAGTAACACCTTTATCCGTGCTTACCTCCTAATTAAAAATATTGTATCCACGGGGCTGGGGATTTAGCTCAGTGGTTCCAGCGCCTGCCTTGCAAGCACAAGGTCCCGAGTTTGATCGCCGGTGCCAAAAAAAAAAAAAAAATTATATCCACATGTAGCTATAATGTACATAACAGTTTAACCTCAAGATTGCTGGAGTTGGGGCCCCTGTGCCTGAGACATTAATCCAGATTGTCTTTGGACTTAGGATTGATGTGGATGACCTAGAACCCTTCCTGGAGTATTCACACAGTGTTTTTATTTTGTTGCTGTCATTGTGTGTGTGTGTATTGTTTTTAATGGGAATCTTGTTATAAAATCTAACTTCTAAAGTTTGACACAGAAATGTTTTATTTGTTGTGTAGGATATGCAATAGAGAGGTACCTTAAATATTTTTGTTGTTATTTTCCTCATAAATACTCCTGAGTACTAGTGGTCACTTCCCATAGGATTCATTCAGCTTCTTTGTCAAAAGCCATCATTCTGCGTAGTAGTAACCCCAAGAAGGGAAGAATGAGAAGGCCCTATGGACAGGGCCTCCCACTCTGGAGTTCCCAGCCTGGCCCTCTCAGGGGCCACAGGGCCCAGGGTTGTGCTGGAGCTTGTAGCGCAGGTCACACTGCTCTGGAGGGCTGTGTGGAGGGCAGGGCTTTCCTGAGTGGGGCCAAGCCCAGGCCCAGAAGTCCCATCCCAGTCAGCTCTGCTCTTACCCATTGCTGCAGCCCCTGCAGGATCTCAAAGCTCTCAAGTGCTCTGCAGCCCGAGCCTAGAATAGCACTGTTACTTTGATCATGTATGGGAAGGATGTTGCCATTCGGTCACTGTTCCCTTTTCCTCCTTCAGTATTAGGTTTAGGGGGTTTTTTTTGGTACTGGGGATTGAACTTGGGTCCTTGCGCTTGAGCAGCAAGGAGCGAAACCACTGAGCAAGGAATGTCAATCCTGTTTTAAAGGACTAATAAGCCACCTCCTGTGAACACCCCCTCTTCTAGAAGAAGCAAACTCTACTCCTAGGAAAGGCCCCTGGGCTCTGTCCGTCCTTTGCATTGAGAAGGGTGTGGGGATCAATGTGTGTGCGTGTGATTTGTTTGTTGAGTTAGTCTTGCTTTTTAGGTTTTCTTTTGCCTTTTCAATTTTTCTTAAATATATCCTTCTTGCTCATATCTTACTAATTTCTGTTTTTGCGAGGTTGAGCCTCAAAAGTGTAAAAATTAAACCTCCATTTGTAAGGTGGATGCTGTAAGCTTAACAGTGGTTGTGAAAGCAACTTGACTTTGACTGCTCTTCATGTTACAGCTTTCACGTCAAACTGGCTAGGAAGGCCCAGGGGAAAGGGAGGAGAGGCAGAGGCGATTTTTCTGAACGAATAGATTATTTTTGTTTTTGAACGATTAATATAGAAGTTCTTCTTGCTCCTTAGGAAACCATGGCCTTTGAATATGCACACAATCTTTGAACTGTGCCTACTAAATTATCCATGGGGACTTTGGCACCCAAGGAATTCCGACTTTCTGGGATTACAGAAGTAATTCCTGGCCATAGTCTGAACTTTATTTTGCTAACCATAATTGAGCAACTGTAAATTACTGCTATATTAATGTTTTAAAGCACTTGGATAGTCTAATTTTAACTTGTAATTAATTATGTTTCCCAGTTATCTGTTTGAAATAAATTTGTGTCTGAACAGCTATTGAAACTGTTAAATTGTACAGATATTATTCATTACAGCTTTGTACTGTGCAATGTGCTTAATAAAAAATAAAAAGTTTGACTTTTGTCCAATAAATTCTTAAGTAATGTCAATAAAAAAAAATACACATTCTCAAAGTAGGTATTGATGATCTTCTGCATTTCTACAGGATCTGTAGTGATTTCACTCTTTTCATTCCTAATGAAATGGACTTCAGTCTTTTTACTTTTTTTTTAATAAGGTTGTCTAAGGTTTTGTCAATTTATTTACTTTTATTTTTATTTTTGGTACCAGGGATTGAACTCAGGAGCTGGAGCTTGCGAGGGAGGGATAGTTGCCACTGAGCTAAATCACTGGCCCTGTCAATTTCATTTAATCTTTCACAAAACCAACTCTTTGATTCATTGACTATTAGTATTGTTTTCTTAGTTTCCATTGTATTAATTTCTGCTCTGATCTTTGTAATTTCCCCCTTCTTACAAGCTTTGGGCTTGGCTTTCTTTTCTTTTTCCAAAAGCTTAAGGTTCAACATTAGGTTGTTCATTTGGGCTTGCTCTTTTTTTTTTTCCAGGTATGGGAATTCATTGCTATAAATTTCCCTCATAGGACTGCTTTCACTGTGTCCCATAAGTTCCAGTTTGTTGTGCTGGCATTATTGTTTAATTGTAGAAACTGTCTAATTTCTTCTTTAATTTCTTCTGGGACCCATTGGTTGTTCAGGAGGATGTTATTCTATTTCCATGTGTTTAAGAAGTTCTTGTGGTTTCTTTTGCTGTTGATTTCCAATTTCATTGCACTATGGTCTCATAATATGCATAGAATAATTTCAATTCCTTTGCATTTACTTAAGCATGTTCTATGGGGTAGTATGTGGTCTATTTTGGAGAATGTCCCATGTGCAGCTGAGAAGAATGTGTATTCTGATGTTTTGAGATAGAACACTCTGTAAACATCTACTAAGTTAATTTGTTCAAAAATTTTGGTTCAGTTCTGATATTTCTTTGTTGATCTTTTTGTCTAGTTGATCTGTCTATTTGTGACAATAGGGTATTGAGGTCCCTCATTACAATTGTATGAGTACCTATTTGATTTTTTTTATGTCCATGAATATTTGTTTTATATAGTTAGGTGAGCTGGTATTTGGTATGTATATATTTATAATTGTTATCTGTTCCTCTTAGATTGTTCCCTTGATAAGGGTGTAGTGACCTTCTTTGTCTCTCTTGATCAGTCTTGGCTTGAAATCCACTTTGCAAATAGATTAGCTACCCCTGTTTTTTCCAGGTTCCTGTCACATGGAGCATTGTTTTCCACCCTTTGACTTTCAGTCTATGAATTTCTTTTTGAATCAGATGTGTTTCTTGTATGCAGCATATTGTTGGATCTTGCTTCTTCATCCATTCTGCCAGTCTATTTCTTTTGATTGGTGAGTTGAGACCATTTACATTGATGGTTATAGCAGATATGTATTGACTTATCCTTGTCATGTTATTTTTCTGTTGTTGATTCCCCACCCCCCTGCACCCCGTTTAATTGATTGCTTGCCTGGTGGATTCATTCTGTTGGGCTTCATGGAGTTGTAGTCCTTGTTACTTCTTCCTAGTATATCCTTCAGAACATTTTGGAGTTCTGGTTTAGTGGTCATCAGTGTCTTCAGGTGTTCTTTTTATGGAAGTGTCATATTTCTCCATCAATTTTGAAAGATAGTTTTGGGGGTAAATCAATCTGGGTTTGAGGTTGTTTTCTTTTAGGGCTAGAAATTCTTCACTCCAAGCTCTCCTTCACTTGAGGGTTTGTGTTGAGAAGTTTCCTGTGGTTCTGATGGACTTTCCTTAATAGGCAATTTCTTTCTTTTCTATAACAGCTTTAAAAAAAACCTTTTATCTTTTTATTTTAAATTACAAAGGATGTCATTTACACTGATGAATCTGTATCTGACTAGAAGTGCTGAGGGGCTGGAAGGTGACAGAAAACAAAGACAACCTTTGCATTGCCTTGTCTTCTAAAATGAAAACTGCACAACTATTAACCAACATTGAATAGGATAATTTTAAACAGTTCATGGGTCAACAAGATAAAATTCTTTCTAGACTAAATCCAAAAAAAAGTGCCATAGCTCCAGTTGGGAGGGAGGAAAAACAAAATCACAGAATATTTATGATAGCAATACAAACAGGATCCTAAGCAACTATACAAAAGTGGTTGCCACACTGTAGAAACAAAGACTTTAAATTCTTGCCCTTCTGGTCTTCTGTGACTTCTGTGTGTTGGGACCCTAATGTCAGTGTTAACCACAAATGCTAAGCTATAGGACAAACCCTAGAGAAAGGCAAAAAAGCAGGTGATGAAATACAGTGACATAAAAATGTGGTAGAGAGGGAAATACAGTACACACATACACATTTATGTTATTTGGTTCTGAAAAAAAGAAAGGGTGAAGGGTTTGCTTCCATCTACCCAAAATGTATCCAACAGCCTTTAATAGATTTTTTTTTTGGTACCGGGGATCAAACTTGGGTCCTTGAGCTTGCAAGGCAGGCGGCGGAACCACTGAGCTAAATCCCCAGCCCTCTAATGGCCTTTAATATCCTGTTTTTGAGTTGAATTTCTGAAATGGTGACTATTATATGCCTTGGTGTAATTTTTTTTTTTTTTTTGGTACTGGGGATCGAACTCAGGTCCTTGTGCTTGCACAGCAGGTGGTGAAACCACTGAGCTAAATCCCCGGCCCTAGATTTTTTTTTTTTTTGATGATGATGGTTCTTTGGAGTTCTATATGCCTTACTTATCTGTATGTCAATTCTTTTTCCCTTCATGGGAAGTTTTCTGCCAATACTTCTGTGAACAGGTTTTTTATGTCATTTGTGCTATCTCCTGGTTTTGTATTGATGCCAATGAATCTTGTGTTATTCATCTTTGCATCATTTAGCAGCTCTTGGATAGATTTCTTGTGGTCCCTTACTTTTTTTAAAGAATCTCTCTTTTCAGGATCATTAACCACAATCCTGCCTTCTATATCTGATATTCTGTCCTCACATTGGCTCATTCTGCTGCATTTATGTTCAATGGAATTTTTAATCTCCTGGACATCTGTTTGAATTTGTTTCATAGAGTCCATTTCTTTCCTCTGTTGGGCACTCATGGTTCCCATTATTTTCCTAAGCTCCTCTATCTTTTTGTTGTTTTTGTTGTTGTTTTTGATACCAGGGATCAAACTTGAGACCTTGTGCTTGTGAGGCAGGCAGTGGAACCACTGGGCTAAATCCCCAGCCCACTCCTCTATTTTTTTATCTGTATCTGCTCTAGAGTCACTAACCATGTCTTTCATTATGATCATCATCTCTGTAGTTATCTGATAAACTATTTCTGATTTTATTTTTTTCTCGAGTCTCATGCATCTGATTTGTTACTTCTGCTGATAACACTTCAGAGAGTCCAGGTGGGTAGCTTTGAAATTGTCTACCTTATTGTCCCCTAGATTTGCCTTTGGTGAGCTGGAAGTCTGGGGTTGCATCTTGCTGAAGTGTATTTTCATTTTCTATTTTTTTAGTTTAGTTCCTGGGTTGATGCCTATAAATTGCTTATGGGAGGTAGCTTTATTGCTAGCATTTAAAACCTTTAGGAAATGACTACTTCCCAAAGATGTCTTCCAGGAGTAGCTGGCTTTTGGTTTTTGTGTCTATTTCAAGTTCCTACCTCTGCATTTTATGGGGAATGAGAAGTTGCTGCCTATTTGGCCTAGCCCCTGGTTCTTTGCCACTGGCCTATAGTATTGTTTATGACCCTTAGGCAATCTCAATCTTGGCATACAAGGAAGAACAACTGATTAGAACAATTGTCACCTTGACTAAAGTAATGCAGTCAGTAATAACACAGCCTAGAAAATGACAAACTGTGGTAACTGTTAATTTATCACCTTTAACCAACTATATTTGTGGTTATATAACAAAATCTAAAACAAACCAGAAAATTGTATACAGTAAATATACCCTCAAAATGGTGATTTACCCACAGGAGAGAAAATTTAAAAGGGGTTAATGGGAAGAAAATAGAGAAATAGAAGAGGAGGAAAAGATTACAAGCAAGGCTGGAGGACAAAGGCAGATTACAAAAGAAGACAGAAGGGAAAGAGAGAAGGAAGAAATAAAAACAAGAAGAGAACAGAACAACCAAACTTTTATGAAAACAAGAACAAATAATCAAGGAAAAGAAAACAGAACAAAAACAAAAACAAGAAAATGTAAAAAAAAAAAAAGAAGAAGAAGAAAAGAAAAAAAATGTTCACTTTCAGGTATATCTCTCCTGGTAGACAGAGTGAGCAGACAGAGCCTGCATCCATGTTGATTAATCTGAGTAAGCCAGCTGTAGATTTATGGAAGGTTAGTGAATAATTTCAGCAAGCCTGCACTTTTAGTTCTGAAGCTCTATCTGGTTTCTGGCTGTGAGGCTGGAACCCAATTTGTTCAGCCTGCAACATTCCATGTACCTCCTGCCTGGTTGAACTCAGCTCCCTGCCAGCTTGAACTTGGCTCCTTGACTTCTAGCTGACCTGGACTTGGTTCTGCCACTCCCTATTGAGCTGGCCTGCAGCTGCTCTGAGTTCTGAGCTCAGTTGGGCCCACTCCAAGATGGTACCAGCCAGTTACCCTGTCCTGGGGCACATCTGAACCCAAATAACTCACCAGCCACTAAAGTCTGCTGTGTCCACTGCTTCATTCCACTGGTGTGTTTCTCTGTGGAAGCCTCTGGGGTCACCAATAGTCACCATGCATCTGCAGTTTCAAGCCACCCCTTCCACACAGTGAGTCAGGGCTCAGGAAGAAAGTGCTGCTTGCCACCTCCTTCTTTTTCATTGAAGTCTCTCTCTTCACTCTCCCCACAGGCTTTAATTCTTGCTTCAGATCCTTGCTGGATCCTAGGAACCTATTTCTCTCCTCTCTTCCTCATGTTGCTATATTCCAGCATCTGGATTTAGCTCAGTGGTTCCACCACCTGCCTCGCAAGCACAAGGTCCTGAGTTCAATCCCCAGTACCAAAAAAAAGGACATTAATAGTGTTAGAGAACAGTTTAATGAAAGAAGAAAAATAGTAAACAGCGCAAAATACACGAAATAAAGAAAGAAGGGCTGGATATGGTGGCACATGCCTGTAATCCCAACACTTATGAGGCTGAGGCAGGAGGATCACCATGAATTCGAGGCCAGCCTGGGCTACATAGTGAGCTCAAAGCCAGCCTGGACTGCATAGTGAGACCCTGTCTCAAAAAAACAAAACAAACAAACAAAGATAAATAAAGGGAGGGACCCAAAACTCACTGAAGGAAAGATAAAAATAGAAAAATCATTGAGTTGAAGAAAAACATTCTGTTTTTAAATGAATCATTTATTTCCAAGATCTGCAGTTGTGGGATCCAAACAGTCATAATTTTCTCTTCCCAACTTTAGGGCCTATGGGTACCAGAGCCCCTCTGTCTGTTCACCCCAGGCTGTGGTTACTATCCAAGCCAACACATGACTTTGCTCCCAATGGTGGGTAGGAAATGGGATCATCTTTCTGGTCTTTGCTGGGTGCAGACCCCAGGACAGGGTTTCCTGTGGACTGTTGGATATAATGTTAACAGTCTCAGGATCTGGTTGCTTCTTTCTCTGCACAGGTGTTTTCACTATCCACAATCAGATCAGTTGGTTAGTCCTCTCCTCTCCTGGCCTGCACTATAAGGGAAAGGAAAATGTAGAGCCCGCTTGGAGTTGGCAGATGGTCACAACCTGGCATGGTCGGAGTGGCTCAGGCCTGCTTACTTGTGTCAGTGAGGGGCACCAACTTCTTGTCTTTCTAGGACCCTTAGATGCATCATTACATTGTTTGAGATTACATTATTCTGTTGATGTTTTCATTTATAGCTATAAACTTTGCTTTTAGAACTGCTTTTAGAACTGTATTATGTCTCATAAGCTTTGGTGTTTTAAGCTTCCATTGTCATTTGATTCTAGAAACTTTTGTATTTCTTCCCTGATTAATTCTGTGATCCAATGATAATTAAATAATATATTATTTAATCTTCATGTGTTTGCATAGTTTCTGTGGCTTCTTTTTTTGTTGATTTCTAGTTTCCTTCTGGTATAATTTAGAAGTAAGCATAGGATTATTTCAGTTCTTTTGTATTTATTTAAGTATGCTTGGTGGCATAAAATATAGTCTACTTTGGATAAAATTTCATGTGATGTTGAGAAAAATGTGTATTCTGTTGTTGGATAACACAATCAGTAGATATCTGTTCAGTGGTGCAGTTTAATTCTGATATTCCTTTGTTGATTTTTTTTTTGTACCGGAGATCGAACTCGGGACTTTGCACTTTTGAAGCAGGTACCGGAACAACTGAGCTAAATCCCTGGCCTGCTTTGTTGATTTTTTTGTCTGCTTGACCTAATTGAGAGTGGGATATTGAAGACCCACCCCCTCAATGATTGCACTGGTGTCTATCTGTCCTTTTTTTTTTTTTTTGGCAGTACCGGGGATTGAACTCAGGACCTTGTGCTTGCAAGGCAGGTATGTTGCCACTCAGCTAAACAGCTGGCCCAAAGTTTAAGTCTTTTTTTTTTTTTGGTACTGGGGATTGAACTCAGGTCCTTGTGTATCTGTCCTTTTAAGTCCAGTCATTTTTGTTTTATGAAGTTGAAGTTCGGTGTGCTGACATTCAGTACATAGATATTTGTATCTGTTATCTCTTCCTGTTGAATAGTTCCCTTTACCAGTAGGTAGTGGCCATCTTTGTCTTTTCTGATCAGTTTTGGCTTGAAGTCTGCTGTTTCTGAAAATAAGGCAGCGACTCCTTCTTGTTTTCAGGCCTTGACTGAATAGAATCATTTTCCATCCTTACATTTTTCAGTCTATGTACTTTCTTTTGGATGAAATGTAGGCAAAAGATGTTTGCATTTTCATTTTTTATCAAATCTACCAGTCTGTATCTTTTGATTATGGAGTTGAGACCACTGATATTGAAAGTTACTACTGTAAGGTGTGTCCGGAATTATCACTGCATTATTGTTCCAGTGCTGATTCCTTCACTTTTCTTTGGTTTAACAATTATCCCAGTTAGATTTATACTCCCTTCGGGACTCTTTGGTGCAGGTTGCCTCCCTGTCTCTGTCTAGCATACCCTTAACTACTTTCTGCAATGCTGGTTGAGGAGTCATATATTTCTTTGCTGTCCAAAGTCTTTACTGTTAATTTCGAAGGCTAATTTTGCAAGATACAAATGTCTGGATTGACTATTGTTTTCTTTTATGCCTTGAATGAAAACCTTCACTCTAAGCTCTCCAGATCTTTTACATTTCTTTTTAAATTTTTTTTATTTTATCGGTACATTTTAGGTATACAATACAATGGCATTCATCACTGGAAATTTGCACCTTTGCATAATCTCTCTTGGTTCTTATTTTTTCTCCCTTCCCCTGCCCTCCCTTCAACTCCTCCATCCCTCCCTCTTTAAAAAGACTTTGTTTCCATTTTTTCATTTTCTCATATTAATTCCATTCCCTTTTTCCCTTTCCCCTACCCTTTCCACTTCCCCTTTCCCTTTGCCCCTTTTCTTCCTATTTCACATTATCTATTATAACTTTTAGTCCTTATTTACACTTTCAGTTTCTCACACTAGAGACACTATTCGGTATTTACACATGTGTGTCCTATTTATTTCACTTAAGAGTATCGCCTCAATGTGCATCCATTTAGC